>OZ017788.1:12532031-12559531 GCA_963969325.1 Lycopodina hypogea
GTTCTGAAATGGAAGGAAGTTGGAGATTGTAGAGGAATAATTTGCATACCATAGCTACTTTTGTTGATCAGTAGGATTATACACTTGCCTAGAGTAGAACCACCAGCTGCCACTATGTGGTAGTACTTAAGAACTTAGCATAAGTATATAAGTATATATTTTCAACCTCATTATGATAACCACACAGCCATATACATATACAATAGGATGAAGAATGATGTCCCTTCTAAACATTAGATTGGCAACCAGTTACAACAATCAAACAATGGGTGGTACCAATCTTAACAAATAACAGAATTATAACATTTCATAGCATAATGATAATAGTTTATTTCACACTCATGTGTACATGTACTCCAGTAAAACACATAATATAGCATGATCCTCCATCCAGAATACATGCACTCCCCCAATACATGACCTCCAATAAGTCATCTCATCCTACAAAGAATGACCTCCCTTAAAACATATGCTCTTCTAAACATGTAATCCTGAAAGACATGTACTCCAGAAAAACATGTCGTTCCTTAAGACATGTACTTCCTCTAGACAATTTTGTGACCACAGCCTACAGAAGGTGGGCCTAGCAAGCAACTCAGCTTGAGGCCGCAATTGCATGGTAGTAATAATAATAATCCAATACTAATAGAGCTAGTGATGATCATATATTTGTGTGTATGTGTACAATAACCTGCCAAAGAGCATGCCAAGTTAACAAGAAATAAACCTGTCAGTACTTCAAATTGGACAATAAAATTTGTGGAACTCAAAAATAGTGTTTCATAAAAATAATATTGCTGCAAGGGATTGCTGCTTTGGGAGAGCAGTAGAAGGTACAGAATTCTGTGCTCCCACTTTCCCCACCCCCCCCCCCCCCCCCCCCCCCCCCAACCTACACTCACCTCTATTCCTGTATAACAAAATTAAGTTTCTGTATAACAGAAAAAAAAAAAGGGGGGGAATGGCTATCAAAGATTTCAAAAGAAGAACAGTGTTAGAAGAGAGAAAAAAAATAGTGGGCCAAAAAAGGTTATTGTTAAATGAGCCACAAACATAGTATCTAAAATACATGTCAACTCATACTACATGTACTCAAGCTGGACATGTGTACCTGTAAGACATGCCCTCATGAAATAAGACATACCTTCCAGTAAGACCTGTACTAATATAAGAGGTGTCCTCCTATAAGATAAATCATCCAATACAATATGCCCTCCTGCAAAACATGTACTCCATTGAAACAACTTGAACTGTAAGACATGCCCTCCTATAATAAATACTCTCAAGTAAATTATTCATCCAATAAGAAATTTCTTCCAGTAAAACACAACATATTGCAATATATGCCATCATAAAGACATGCACTCCACCAACACATGACTACCAACAAGATATTTCCTCCTACAAACCATGACCTCCCTAAGACATATGCTATCATAAGATGTCATCCTGAAGATATACACTCCCGAAATACGTGTCCATCCTTAAGAAAATGTTGTGACCAAGGCCCACCAAAGGTGGGCCTAGCAACCAATGCGGCCGAAGGCCAAAATTGTGTGCTAGTAATAATAATAACATCAATAATAAAATCAGATCAGTTACAAAGATATCTAGCTCAGTGACTGAAATAGTTAGAGTATTTTCACAAGTAGCTATTAATTATTAAACACCTCCACAAACGAACAAAATTTAAATAAAACAAAAACAATCCGACCTCCTCAGCAACCACAAATGGAATACAAACAACAATAAATAAGCCAAAGTTACTACAATAAAATAACAACTTAATAACTTCCAGCTGCATACTTGCCAAGTCTCTCACCATGACTTGAGGACAGCGTGCAGAAACCTCAATGTCTAGCTACAGCTCTTCCTGTCATTTTAAGATGGTGCTTTCTAAAAATTTTAATATTCTAATTGACTGCCTTATTTCTATTTCTAAATTTGAGCGAAGTCACCATCACTGTTGACCTCTTTTAGATATATTTGTTGACACTAGCAAAGTTTTTATCGATTCAGAATTAAAGCCGATAACTGAATAGCATTCCCTTGAATGCTGTCACTGATCTCACTAATAAAAAATAATTCAAAACTTACAAGCATAAACTTCAACACCTTACATATCATAGAAGAAATGCTGTGTATCAGCAATGTATGAGGTTGAATTCAAGCTTGCGTGATGGAATATTTCAGCACAGCACATCCAGCCTGACATCCTGCCTGACATCCTGCCTGACATCCTGCCTGACATCCTGCCTGACATCCTGCCATATCAATTGATCCATCCATAGTTTGAGAACGGCATTGCAGAATATTAAAACCAGCATCAGACAAAGACTTGATAATATTTTGACACAATACTTTATAACCCGTAGTGCAGTCACAGGTAATGAACTTGAGCAATTTCTCCACAGGCTTCTTTTCTTTAATGTAGAGTAGGATAAGACCTAACTGTTACCAATTGCTACTGTCACTAACTTCATCACACTGAATTCCATAACAGGGACTGATGGTCTGGCTCTTCACTCCTTCAAGGATAAAACTCTTAATGGACTCCTTTATACATAGTATAATATCATTTTGAGTTGTTTTATTATGTATATGTGGGTGGATTCTTTAAGTGATATTCCAATAATTTGTCCCCAGCATCAATTCTCATTCTAATCAAAAATTTAAAATTTCCCATAATTGAGCTCTCACAGCTATCATCATCCCTATAGCCTCTTTAACCTATTCCGTGTCTTCCACTAAACTCCAAACATTTGATAAGAGAACTCTATATCTCCCTGTTCTTCTTTACATGCTCTTGACTACTATTGACCAAAAGAGAATCAATTCTGGTAGAACAATCAGAATATGTGCTGAGAAATGATTTAATTTTTGACATTGAATTGTTGCGGTAGTCACATGTAGCATACACCTGGACATCTGTAATGGCATCCTTTCAATTGCAATAAGCCTTGGTAATCAATTTTTGGGAAGCCTGTGCAACATATCTGGAAAAAGAATGTATGCAAAATGGAGAAGTTCATCATCATCAGATCTGGAGTAAGGAATGAAATCGAATTCATTGAACCAGTCTAGACAACAAATTTTTTTTTTTTTTTTTTTTTTTTTTTTTTTTTTTTTTTTTTTTTTTTCTTTTTTTTTAAATAGTAACACATAATGATCTTTTGCCTTTATATTGTCTTATAGGAAAGTTAAAACTTATCTCTGGTTATCTATTTACAATTATGCTTTGTGTAAGTTCATTATATGAAGGATGTGCGACATAGTTCTTTATATCACATACAACGTTAAGTGGAGCTATGATGTTATTTGCAAATGTCAGTTTTGGTACAGATATTGGACCAGATTTCTGCAATTATGCATGATAGATATAGAATTTATAAGTATCATATTCATCGATCTTACTTCTTTTTCTCCAAGTCTCTAATTAGCATTGTTATCGGTACCCTCTATGTAAACAATTAATCTATTATTAAATTAATACAAAAATATCCAACCTAGCCTTATATTCCATCATGAAATAAAACCAAGTTTGGCTATGGTAAAATTGTGGATTACTTAATTTATTTGTTAAGTGGAGAGTAGGAAAATTTCTACAGAATTCTCTATAGCTAATGCTACTAATGATGGAGGATCACAAATTATTGTTTTACCTCTTCCTTTATCTGTACTACTGTCACATTCATTATATTATAAGAAAAATCATAGAGGGGGGTAAGTGATGATTGTGAATGAACCTGTGTTAATCATGGTACCTATATTCCCAAAGTAGGAAAGCTGGTAATTCTTTTGTTTAGCACTCCCAGTAGTTTCAGCCCCCAAAAATTATAATGCCTGCAACTATATAATGCCTGCAACTATACACCCACTCCTAACCAAATGTCCTTGAGTACTTTTTTTGTAAGAGGAGTGCTATTCTGCAAGAGGAGTGCTATTCTGCAAGCCAAGTAGTGCTTTCCTGCAAGTGGAGTCTGCAAGTGGAGTGGTGCTTTTGGAGTGCTATTCTGCAAGTGGAGTGATATGTATGTGTGCAACACTCCACTTACAGAGTACCACCACACCACTTGCAGAATAGCACTCCACCTGCAGAATAGCGTATAATTTCATTTTGAGTTTTTGTATAATTTCATTTTGAGTTTTTGTATAATTTCATTTTGAGTTTTTGACGGAGATGACCTGTAGTGCTAAACAACAGGATTACCGGAAAGTCTTCCTCTTTCATCAGTAGCAGTATCATTCATTATAATATAATAAATATCATGGATTAAGGGCAATTAATGATTGCTAATGAACCTGTGTTGCTTGTGGTACCTATATTCCTTAATCTGTAGCAGTATCATCTGCCTGTTTATCCACTAGTATTATTCACTGCAATAAATCTGTGATCATCTTATATCTTGAAGTAAAATTACTTAGCTGGATAGTTAAATACTTTTATTTCTGCAATATACCATATTGCTCAATTAGTATAACTAGCCAGCCAGATATGTTTTAGAAAGTGCAAAATAAATCAGACTGATCAGGCTGCACATGAAATCTAAAATACCATGGCCTGAACAACAAAGAAGCTAGCCTCCTCACACTCCTCAGCAGTGAAATTATAGCCACCCTTAATCCTTTCTCCTTTATTCACATGCACAGAGATGCCCGCTTTCTCCTACTGTGGTGCATTCCTGGGGTAGGTTAAAAAACCCTGAGTGTCTTTACAGGAAAATTGTGAATGAGGATCAAACTATGACTGAGGACCAATAGCCCTGGGATACACTGGTTTGGTGTAAATCCGAAGAAAAGAAATTTTTTCCTGATACTAATGATGTAGCATCTGGTTGCTTTGAGATTGTTGGGGACTGGAATTTTACCTTTTAATTAATTTTATCATTATATTTTTAAGAGGGTCCTACCCCCACCTAAATACCCCCTGTTATTTATATGGCCACACCCCTCTCTGCATTGGAAGAAACAATATTATTTTTTTTTTTGTGAGAGAAAAAAAAAAGAATAGAGTTAGAGACCAAAATTTTGCATGCAGACACAACTTGACTCCCAATAACATGTGGTGGGTCCTATCGGCCACGCCTCTTTATTTTAGTGTGTATGGTTAAATAATGGTATATTTAGAAAAATATTTACCTAATCGCATCTTCAGTTTTGTTTTAAAAGTCTACAACATATGCCATCAAAGAAGACACTTTTGTGACTATATATGGGCAGTGGTTTTCACAAATATTGACAATAATTCAGAATTGCAAATGCCACATGCTACTTTATGGTAACTGTGTTACTCCCTATGAGTAATAAATTACATGACAGCAGAAAAAAATTTAGTATGGGACCATTTCTTCCTACTGATATGGTCAGACTACAGCTAGCATCTTTAGCACTGCAATATCTTCTTATAAAAGGCATTAGAGACATTGTAAGAACCTGTTTGAAAGTAACCAAGAAGGCAGTCATCTATAAGCTTGCTGTGTTAATTAAAATCAACTTACTTTGTAATGTTCTAGGGGAGAATCAGTTGACAATTACTGTTACAGTTCTTCATTCAGAAGTTTAAAACATTTTTTTTTTAACTTGAGCCACAATTTCTGTACTACTCTATCAATAGATCTATGATTTTTAGGTGTGGCAGATTTTTAGGTGTGGCAGATTTCTAGGGTAATTGACAATCCAATATTTTTTTATACAATCTTTCAGTAGTGTGGACTAAACCACGACTATCATATGTTGATCACATATATACTCTTTCAAACTTTTGTAGATAAAGAAGAAAAATGAGAATGATTGTTTAGAATCCTATCTCCTGACACACCTTTTTAATATTATTTCTTTTCAATAACACATTAGCTATAATATGTATTCCAAAAAAAAAAATAATAATAAATAAATAAACAATTAAAATAATATCTAGCTTAGTGACTGAAATAGTATAGTGGGGATATTTTCACAAGGAACCATTAAATCATTAGTCATCCTCACAAACCAAAAAGAATAAACCACAAATAAATTAAAACACTAACAATAACAACAAACCCCCCACGCAACAACAAATAAAATACAAACAACAAAAATAGCCAGTTACTACAATCAAATAACAACTCCATAGCTTCCAGTTGAATACTTGCCAGAGTCTCTCTACTCAAGGAGAAGACAGCAATGCAAAAATCTCAATGCCTAGCTACTGCTGTTGCTGTCCATATAAGATGGTGCTTTCTAGAAATTTTAGTATTGTGATTTACTGACAGATTTAAACTCTTTTGTTGGCATTAGCAAAATTGTTCTCAATTCAGAATTAGAATGGATGACTAGAAAGCATTCCCTTGATGACATCACTGATCTCACTGATGAGAAAGAATCTAAACCTGAAAATAGCAAAGCATCAACTTCACCACCTTGCATATCATAAAGAAACACTGTGGAGCAGCAACATCTAAAGTTACATTCAAGCTTGTATGGAAGGAATCATATCCAGATAGTTCAGTACCAGGTAAGGTTTATAAATTTCACTGCAATCCTTGTTGTTAGAATATTTCTTGACATCACCAAGGGATTGACAGATGTCAAAAAGCACTGTACAAAAGATTGTCAATAAGAAAATGAAGCAAAATCTTTAACATCATGTCATCCCTGGACAACTGATGCAAAACAAGTCGCTGGAAGATATAATAAGAAGCACATCAACTGAAGCATACTATAAACTTGAGGATTAATGAAGCACAAGTTAACTAACAATAATCAACTAATAACCTAAATAAGTAATGAGTCTATAATTTTACAGAGAACAACAATTGTTAACAACATAGCAACAATAATAATAACATAGCTTTACAACCAGTTACATTTACAAACAAAGTGGGTCCATGATTAGCCACTGATCCAATAATTGATATTCCTCAGAACAGCCACAGAGAGACATGGATACTGGAAGAAAATGCATGAGTAAAGATTGATTATATATCAGAAAGACAATGTTGTAACTATTGATTCCATAATCCTATGTTTGCAAGTCTTCTGGAAAAATTTTAAACATATTTTAATTATTTCCTCAACTGGTCTTCTGGTTATTTTTTAAAGTTTTTATAAAATCTCACCGTATGTTTCTCTTCCAAATCTCACTACTACGCAAGGAATTTTTTTTGGGGTGAAATCTCACAATTTGTGAGTAAAAATGGTCGGTAAAACGTAGCTTTGCGGTTAGCCTCGAAGCAACCCACTCATTAATTACTTGCGATACTGCCATTACACACAATAGGTCAGTGAGCGTTACTGCGTGTTGGTGTACTTAGCTGTGGTGCGGGTGAACGTCCAGCTCGTGTGTGCTTGCTGACGAGAAATTCAAGCAGCAGTGTACGTGAGCGTTAGGTGGCTATAACTGTTGAGGGAATTTTAGTATATAGTTCATGTATATATATATATATATGGAAAAGATATGGTCAGTCTGCTCACTGACATAAATAGTGTTTTCTGGATGGAAGATGAAACTCATAAGTTTTTTCCTGCCCAGTTTTTATTTTAAACATCTAATTACTTATGCTTTCCAGTGGGAACCCTCTGTTGTTGTTCTATCTTTGCAAAAGCAAGCCTGCTTTACTCTGTTGTATATAGAGTGGGCTTCAATATAGCATTTTTCTCATTAGCAAGGCTATATTTAGTTCAAAATGTGACAATGATTACCTTTTATAAATGGAATTTGCATTTCAATCCTTAATGCTCAGCATGTTTTCAAATTAAGGAGGTACTTCTGAATGCAGCAAGTAAATAAAATTTAACATTAGCATAGCTGTAGTGGTAAAGTTATGCTGATTTATTATTAGAATTCAGCCTAAATAAATTTTAAATGAAATTATTAACATTTAGTGCAATTTTAACTAGTTCTTGGCTCAATGTTGCCTCATCTATTTAGTTTCAAGTTATTTTGGGTACTAATACCCCCATATTCCTCCCCTGGGGTTATGAAACTGCTCAAGTTACTCCCTGGGTGAAGTAGTGTATGCATGCCCAGTTTAAGATCTCTAGGTCCAAGGGTGTGGTAGTACATAACCACATTGGTAAATACAATATACAATCATTTGTGAGTTTATCTTAATGCAGTAAGTTTACTGAAGGTGTACTCATAAAAGTTCATAGGTTATTATTAAAAATAGACACTACATTAATTTTTATATATATGAAATAGTCAGAGAGATAAATGACCAATTCATAAGCCCTGTCCATACTACAAATGCATTTATATCTCTCTCTAACAACACCCAGTTCCAAACGTGTTCTTGCTTTCACACTGTCATTGCAATAAACCTTGCTGTCTAGCCACTGAAGAACTACAGCAGGCAAATCTCCAGATCAATAGAGCATTGATGTAAATTTCTACAAGACAACCATCAATTTTTTTTACCATTAAAGAAAGTGCCTCACTACCTCTATAGAGATTAAACCACTGACATATATATCTCCTATATATATAAAGAAGTTGTCTGTCTGTCTGTCTGTCTGTCTGTCTGTCTGTCTGTCTGTCTGTCTGTCTGTCTGTCTGTCTGTCTGTCTGTCTGTCTGTCTGTCTGTCTGTCTGTCTGTCTGTCTGTCTGTCTGTCTGATTGTCTGTCTGCCTGCCTGTCTGCCTGTCTGTCTGTCTGTGTGTATGTTTGTACCATCATTCTGGCCAAACCAGTACGTGGATTTCTCTGAAACTTGGAATGATAATAGGTTTTTACCCAACTTAAAACATGGGCTAAAAATTCAGAAATTGGTTACCATGGTAACGTGAAATAGCCAAATATGGTATTAGACCAGAAAAACACATCTAAACCTTGGTAATCATATACAACTTTACTCAGGGAGTAATACACTACACGCTCATGAACACACGTATATGCACATAGATGCAAAATTTACATGTCACACATGAACAGTCCATGCTGTGCATGCCAGAAAATGCACACCCAAAAACACTATCTCTCTCTATGCAGCAATCACATACCTGCTTGCATGGTGGTTTAAAACGATTTTTAGGAATCTTTGACAAACACTTTTGTAAGTATTCTTATTCATACTGTTTTTACCACAGGCTGGACATGTTTACTGATTACAATCAGCAATTGACTTCATGGCTAACCAACAACTATTACTCTTACATCCTCTCAAGCTAGCAAGCTACTTCTATTGGAATGATTCTGGTTTAAAAGCAACTCTTAAAAAAACATTAAAAAATAAACAACAGAAGCTTAAAATTCAGCATACAGCTACTTCTATTGGAATGATTCTGGTTTAAAAGCAACTCTAAAAAAAAATTAAAAAAAAAACAAAAGCTTAAAATTCAGCATACAGTTGTAAAAGAAGCTTGAGTAAAAATAATAAACCTATGAACTGAAAACTTGTCAACTGATAATCAACTGAAAACAAGTAAAACAACAACAAAAAAAAATCCATCAATTGTAAACTTAAAAGTAGTGAACTGAACTCTATCAACCAAAAGCTCTTGACTGTCAATTATAGTTACTATTCAGGGCTGCACACAACCTTGAAGCCAATCAAACCATGCAGAGGGGAAAAAGTTTGTGCAATTGGATCCACTCTAGCGATACCAAACAACATTTGTGCTGATCAGACATTGAAACTGGAAAACAGTATTAAAATAAGTTAGTCTGTTAGAATTTCCCTGCCAGTGCCGAGTTTGAACTCGCAACCTTGGCATTGTGAGTCCAAGGACATAATCACTCAGCCACTTTGCGACACACACACAAGCACGCATGCATGCACTCACGCATGCACACATGCATGCACACATGCATGCACACACATACATACACACACACACACAATAGATGTACTAGTTGGTGCTGTGGATTTAATGAATCTAGCAAATGAAACACATGCATTGTGCATGTTGCTGTGCAGAGTGCTTTTAGTTACTTCAATCATATACAGAGTAATACTTTTCACCATGTCAAGTCAACATTTTTTAAAAGGAGGGTAGCATCACACTGTCCTAATTGATATGCTGATAGATTATTATAATGCTGTCACTCCAGTTTCGATGTCTGAGCAGCACAAATGCAGTTTGGTATCTCTGGGGTGGGTCCAATTGCATGGCCTTCTTTCTGTGTGCATAGAAGTGATTGGCTGCAAGGTTGTGTGTAGCCCTGAATAGTAACTTTAGTTGACCGGCAAGAGTTTTTGGCTGACAGATTTCAGTTAACAGTTTTGAAGTTGACAATTGACAGTTTTTTTTTGATATTGGTTTACTGGTTATCAGTTGATTTTCGGTTGACAGGTTTTCAGTTCATAGGTTCATTTTTTGATTTAGGCTCTTTTTACAGCTATATGGTGATTTACAAGCTTTTGATAATATTTAAAGTTTTTTTGGGTTGTTTTTAAACCAGAATCATTCCAATATAGAAGTGCCACTGAGCTTATAGAAGTAGCTTGTTAGCTAGAGAGGATGTGAGTGTAATAGTTGGTGGTTAGCCATGAAGTCATTACTGACTGAATTCAGTAAATATGTCCAGCCTGTGGTGTAAACAATATGAATAGGAATACTTACAAAAATGTCTGTCAAGGATTCCTAAAATTTTTTTTAAAATACCCTGCAAGCAGGTGTGTGATTGCTGCATAGAGACAGTGAGATAGTGTGTGTGCGTGTGTGTGTGCATGCGTGTGTGCGTGTGTGTGTGCATGCATGCATGTGTGCGTGCGTGCGTGCTTGCATGAATGCGTGTGTGCATGATGCGTGCATGCGTGCGTGCGTGCGTGTATGCGTGCGTGCGTGCGTGCGTGCATGCGTGCATGCATGCGTGCGTGTGTGTGCATGTATGTGTGTGTGTGTGTGTGCTATCCTGGCATATACAACATGCACTGTAGGGCTAGGGCTAGGGCTAGGGCTAAGGTATGTGTGGCATGGGAAGTTTGCGTTTATGTGCATATACGTTTGCTCATGCATGTGCAGTGATCTGTGTGTTGTGTGTGAAACAAAGGCCTGGGAGAGGAGTTTGATTTGCATCACAGTTGAAGTATGCTATGGTGAATGAGCTGGCATTTTTGAGAAATAAAAAATAAAGTTGGTACATGTATTGTATATTTTTTGGTTGTAGCAATAATCGTATGAGCATAAGTGAAATTGAATTATATTTGTCAGTTCCTCTGCTTATTTCAAACTAGTTCTGTGAAACTTTACAGACAGCTTGATCATAAAATGAAGGAGATGAATATATAAGTAGTGTCATCACTTTAGAGTATGATGACCCCAGTATTATTTTGTGTTGGCATCTGCAACTATGGTGCAATGCATATGTATCTTATATCCTTTGTATACCCATTGGCTATTACCATGCCGACTTTGTTGGTGTAGCTCAAGTGGTTTCAAAGGAGATAGTGCTCTAACAGACTGACTACCACTTTGCACATTAGTATTAGATGATTAAAAATACTTAATTAAAAGTGAGGATTTAGGGTTTTTCGAAAAAAAAAAAATGTGAACAATAATAGATCATTAGCTACCCAATAGGTCATGAAACAAATCATGAACACATGATTATAAAGTGCCCCTTTCTGCATTTCTAAATCAATACCTCTTAACTATATTTGATCTAGTTTAAGAAATGCAATGCAATAATCATGTGTAAATAATAGAATGAATATATACTTTTGCTATATAAAAAAAAAATAAATAAAAAAAAAACAAAAAAAACCTCTCCCCTCCCATACTAAAACAAAGTAAAAAAAAAACAACACAAAATAGGTCAGTCCCTCATTTTGTTTTTATTATTGTGGCAGTGATTTAAGGATTAGAATAATGCATTTAATAATACAGTTTTCATGCCTTGTTTCAAGACTGGATACTAATGAATTTTTTTATGATATTTTTTTTTAATAAAAACATCCTAAAACCCTTGTTTTTCATCCATTTTTATCCTTAGCACCCATACCATTTTTCATTGCTTCCAACTTTTCAGAAATATTTCCCAGAATAAGAATTCACATCTACCATACAACGGTCAGTCAAACAAACAGATTGAGAGAAGCAATCAGTTACTCCATCTCTATCATTCTGTCAATCTCTGTTCTCAATAATATGGTATCATAGTATTCACACCGAAGCTAATGCCACCAAATCATCGGTGAGATTTTCGATCCTTTTTTTTGGTTTTTTTTTTCTTCCTTCCTTATCTTTTGTGGTGCTCTCTGGCTTAGCTGCAATCAAACTATAATATTATCTGTTTAGTTGTGCATCTTGGTGAAAGTTACAGTTATGGTGGCTAGAGGCGGTGAGAGCCCATTGATAAGTGGAGCTGAAGAATTTCTCTGTTAATATAAGAGGGAGCCACTAAATAACGTTAGTATTAACTAGGAAATGATGAAATCCTTAGGAGTAAAACAAAATGATCTTCTTAAACACTCTCATTTATAATGCCTATTGCTTTGTGTGTATGTAAATTATGAATGAAAATTTTCTTTACAATTGCAGCCCCTGAAACTAATAATGTTGCTTTGTTAACTGATATTAGTCTTACTAGCCAGACCCTTTACCCCCTAAATTGCGAGCAGGGTAGGAAAAGGATCTGGTCAAACTCTATAATAGATTTGGTTTGTGTGCACCACAATTGAATGAAACGCATTGTCAATGCTCTTCTACTTATGAAGGTTTCAATTTTCCTTTTTTTATAGTTAGTGTAAGTATATATAATGGATACTAATTATTCAACTCAACAGCACCCCTAGTTCCAATACCTCGTGCCCCCTCCCCCAATCTTCTTCCCTTTACTAGGGTCAGTAGTTATAGGATCTCTACATAAACAACAATGCTGTTAGTTACCTTTCTTCTTTTGAATGAGAATTTCTTCTTTATTAGTTGACTTTAGTCTGACTATGTGTCAGTTTTCCAGGGCTCACCACGAGGAGGTAGTCAACATGAGCTGGTGGACTGGTGTGGGAAGATGTTGAAGGACAGGAAAGTTTTCCTGTCAGTGATGGGTTTGAACTCATAAACCATGGGTTGTTAGTCCAAGAGCATAACTACTCAGCAATCACACACAAATCACACACAATCCTGTTAGTTACCCATTTCATTGTATGAGGAATTATTTTTTCATGTACATGATTAGTAAAAGGACACCCACACAAATAATGGTCATGTACATGTCATTTGTCAAATTGACGTAATTATTAAAAAAAACCAACCCTAGTACAGTTGTACCAGACCCTTTCTCATTAAGTGTTTTGGGTTCAGAGGGTAAAGGATCTTTCTACCGAGACTAAACTGATAGGGTCATCCAGTGATGCTGCCAGTTCTATTCAGAATTGTTACAATAATTGAGCATTTTGTATGTTGCAAGATTTCACATAATCATAAAGTAGATAAGCAATTCAAGTATTTTTGTGAAATAAATTGCATATGCAGACTAAACAGAGCTTTTTCACAGGCATTGGATACTAAAGTTCACCTGCAGGAGCTAGAACCAAAAAACAACAACAAGAAAACCAACACAAAAAAAAATCCATTTTGGGAGGAATAACTCCCTCCACCCAACCACCCCTCCTCCTCCCACCCCTTCTCTCCAAAAAAATACTCTAGGGTCTCACACTGGAGGGATTGGTTGGGGGGGGGGGGGGTGGGCTAAGCCTCAAATATGCTATGGGGGGCCATTTTTTTGTTGTCATGCCTGACTTGGTCCCACATGAAAGACCAAGTTTGGTAGAGATCCTCCCCTGGGATTCTAAAATTGCTCAAGTTGCTCCCTGAGTAAAGTTGTGTATGCATGTCTAGTTTAAGATCTCTAGCTACATAGGTAGGTACATGTATACCACCATTTGTTTAGTTTAACTTAAAAAAGTGAGTTCACCAAAGGCAAACTCATAAAAGCTCACTAGCTGTTATTGAAAAAAGGCATATGTTAATTTTGATATATATGAAATAGTCAGAGAGATAAATGGCCAATTCTGAAGCCATATCCACACTACAAATGGGTTTATACTTCTCTTCAGTAACACCCAGTTCCAATCCCAGTTCCAAACCTTTTCTTGCTTCCACACTATCATAGCACTGAACCCTCTCAGAATATCTTCTACTCATTGTAAAGCTTGCTCTCTAACTACTAATGAACTATAACAGGCAGCTCTCCAGATTCAATATAGCAAAGATACTAAATTTTATAAAGGCAACCCTTTTTTCTATACTGGCCCTGCCACTGATTATATATATATATATATATATACTACAATCATGTAGATTAAGACTTATTACCATGTTAAGTCAACTTTTTTTTAAAAGGAGGGTGGCATTATGCTGTCCTAATTGATATGCAGATAGGTTATTGTAATGCTGTTGCTCTAGTTTTAATGTCTGAGCAGCACGAATGGAGTATAATATTTCTGGAGAGGATCAAATTGCCCGGCATTTTTTCAGTGTGCTAGGTTGTGTGCAGACATGAACAGTAACTTGAGTGGAGTGTCAAGAGTTTTTAGTTGATGGAATTCAGTTCACACAATTTCAGTTCACCGTCAACAGATTTTTTTTGTCATTTGACTGGTTTTCAGTTCATTACTTAAGTCAACAGATTTTTGTTTGATAATTTTTCTATATATAGATTTACAATTGACAAGTTTTCAGTTCATAGGTTTATTTTTTGACATTGTCTTCTTTTACAGCTGTATGCTGAATTAGAAGCTTTTTTGTTTAAGTTTGATTAGAGTTGTTTTTAAACCAGAATCATTCCAATATAGAAGTGCCACTCAGCTTATAGTAGTTTCTTGAGAGGGTGTGAGTGTTATAGTTGGAGGTTAGACATGAACTCAGTTGCTGATTGGAATCATTAAACATGTCCAACCTGTGATGTAAACAATATGAATGGGAAACCTTTGAAAATTTACTGTCAAGGATTCCTAAAAATCTTTATAAACCATCATGTAGGCAGGCAGGTGTGTGATTGCTGAATAGAGAGATGTAGGCAGTGTGTTTGTGTGCATGCATGCATGCATGCATGTGTGTGCTTTTTCTGGCATGTGCAGTTTGCATTTATGTTCATATATGTGTGTTCGTGCACATGCTGTGTGTGGTGTGGTGGGGAATAAAGGCCTTGGAAAGGAGGAGTTCGATTTGTGCCACAGTTTCAGTATGCTATGGTAAATCAGCTGGCACTTTTGAGAAATAAAAAAATAATTCGGATACGTGTAGTATTGAATTTTAGGTTGTAGCACTAATCCTACCAGCAAAAGTGAAATTGAATTAAATTTGTCGGTGCCTCTGCTTATGTTAAACTATTTCTGTGAAACATTACATACAGCCTGATCATGAAATTAAGAAGATAAACATACCAGTAGTGTCCTCACTTTAGGGTGTGATGCCCCCAGTATTATTATTGTGTGGGCACCTGCAACTATGGTCCAATGCATATGTATCCTATATCCTTTGTATACCCATTGACTTTTACCCTGCTGACTTTGTTGGTGTAGTTCCAGCAGTTTCAAAGGACATAGTGCTCTAACAGACTGCCTGCTATTTTGCACATTAGTATTAGATGATTAGAAAATTAATTAAAAATTGAGGATTTAGGGTATCTTAAAAATATATATATATGAATAAAAATAGATCATTAGCTACTGAATGGGTCATGAAACAGTCATGATCACATGATTATGAAGTGCCCTTTTCTGCATTTCTAAATCAGTACCTCTTAACTATATCTGATCTAGTGTAAGAAATGAAATACTGTCATCATGTGTAAATAATAGAATAAATATATACTTTTTGCTATGTAAAAAGGAGCCGCTCCCCCCTACTAAACCAAAATAAAAAAGGGGCTCAAACAGATGGAAAAAAAAATAGGTCAGTCCCTCATTTTGTTGTTATTATTGTGGAAGTGACAAATGGAAAAAAATTATGCACGCACATTATTATTAAATATTCATGCCTTGTTTCAAGATTAATTGGATACTAATGATTTTTTATGGTATTCTTAAAATAAAAACATCCTAAAACCTTGTTCTTCATTTATTTATAAATATATATATATTTTTTATCCTAAGTTTCCATAACATTTTTTATAGCTTCCAAGTTTTCAGAAATATTTCCCAAAATAAGAATTCACAGCTGTTTAGGAATGGTCAGTCAAACAAACAGTCTGTGAGAGAAGCAATTAGATACTCAATTTCTATGAGTCTGTCAATGTATACAATTAATAATTTGGTATTAATCTGGCGTGAACTCTACATGGCGTTCAGAACTGAGTATTCATTATTCCATCATGATATACCTTCATAATTGAGTACACTAATAATAAAGAAAACTGAACTGATGGTTAATGAATGAAACAAACTTGATACACTACCAAATCCTGGTATTTACACCAGTGCTAATGCCACCAAATCATGGTTGGGCAGCCTGATTTATAGAAAACATTTTAGTGAAGGAAAATGAGAATTTTGATCCTTTCCTTTTTCTTTTTTTTTTTCTCCCTCCTTTATCTTTTGGGGAGTACTCTGGCTTAGCTGCAAGCAAACTTTAATATTGTCTGTTTAGTTGTATGTCTTGGAAAGAGTTACAGCTATGGCTGCTAGAAGCGGTGAGATCCCACTGAGAAGTGGACCTGAAGAATTTCTCTGTGACTATAAGAGGGAGCCACTAAATAACTAATGTATTAACAAGGAGATGATGAAATCCTTAGGAGTATAACATAATGATCTACCTATGCCACTCTTCTTTACAATGCCTATTTAGGGGAGAAGAAAATGGGAGAGGGGGGCAGTAGGGCTTCACCCCCCTTTTTTTCAAATGCTTTACATTAGCGGCTATGCTGTACATCATATGTATTGTTGGTGTCCAAGATCAGTTATTAGGAAAATCCCTACTTAGTATAGAACTAATATATACTTTCAGTTACAGATGCACAAATAACCATTCATTCATTCATAGAGAATCACACTATTAATAAACTCAGAGGTGAAAACAGGGGGGCAAGGGGATACTTCAGCCCCCAAATATATTTCATTGGGGCTAAGCCCCCAACTTTAAGCACCCAACTTTAAGCACCCTAATTACTTTTAGAAAAGCTTTATATGTGCACCAATGCAGATTACTGTAAATCACAGTTATGTTAGTATTCAAGATCAATGAATAGGAAAGTCCCCAGTTAGTATAGCAAATAATGTGCACTTTTAGCTATAGATGTATAAAATATTCATTCATTTGCAAAATAAGAAACACATCAATAGTAAAATCATGTCTATACATAATAGCTTGCAGTAGCAAATTAAGTTTAGCAACTTTGCAGCTGCAACATGTGACTTGTGTGCATGTGAACTGCCTGAGGCTGAATTTTGTTATTGCTTTTTGATATTTTGCTAGCTAGTTAGCTAGCATTTCATCATGGCTAGCATTTCATCATGGCTATGATAATACATCAGTTCCTTTGTGTATATTTAACAATACCAGTTACCTCTGCTACATCAGAAAGGACCTTTTATGCATTGAAACGTGTCATAACTTCTATACTATCAACAATGACAGAGATGAGACTTAATAATTGCCTTCTGTTACACATTCATAAGGAACTATCAGACACTTTAGATATAGTTTCGATGGAAACTTTTTAATATAAATAATGATGAGAGAGAGAGTTCTTTTAGACAGTTTTAGCTAGTTAATTGACTGAATTCTCGTGTTTCAATTTTTTTTTCAATATTCAACAACTGTTATAACTGTGAAGTGATTCTCCACATTACTATGTTATATAAACATCAATCCCCCCAGAAATAAAGGGCGGTCACACACACAAACTTTGGCCCCACATTTTTAATGTGCTGCCTCCTCCTTTGCTATTTCATTGTGTGTATGTGTATGTAATTTATTTCCTTCATAATCACTAGCCAGACCCTTCACCCTCTATATTGTGAGTGGGGAAGGAAAGAATCTGGTCTAACTCTATAGTAGATTTTGTTTATGTGTGTGCACCAAATGAATCAAACGAATGGTCGTGCTCTTCTACTTATGAGGGTTTTTTTTTGTTTTTGTTTTATGTTGGTGGAAATATATATATATATAATGGAGACTAATCCTAGAACAACACCCCTAGCTGCTCTAGAATGCCACAACCCCCCCCCCCCCACTAACTTCTTTCTTTTCCTTGGGACAGTAAACTATAGGATCTTTACAAAAACAACAACACTGATCTAGCCATTTCATTGTACGAGGAATGATTTCTTTCATGTATGATTGGTGAAAGACACCCACTCAAATTATAGTCATACGCATGTCATCCATCAAAAATGACATAATTAGTATCACAAAAAACCTAGTAAAGTTGTACCAGACCCTTTATCATGAAGTAATTTTAGTTAAGAGGGTAAAGGTCTTGCTGCAGAGACTAAACTGATATGTTCATCCATCCAGTGATGCTGCCAGTCCCATTAAGAATAGTTACAATAATTGAGCATTGTGTTTTCTTACAAGATTTCACAATATCATAGAGTAGATAAGCAATTTGATTATTTTGTCAAACAAATTATGTATACAGACTGACTTGAGCTTTTTCACTGGCATAGGATACCCAAGTTCACCAGCAGGAACTGGAACGAAAGAACAACATGAAAACAAAAAAAAAAAAATTCACTTCAAGAGAATCCCCCCGTCCCATACTCTAAGGTCTCCCACTAAATAAAATGGGGAATAGGGGGGAGGGTTGGGCTAAGGCTATATTATGTCATGAGGAGCAGGCATTCTTTTTTTTCCTTTTTTTTTTTTTTTTTTTGGTAATGTTTGACCTTGTCCCAAATGAAAGTCCAAGTTTAGTAGTAAAATTGTAGTTGAAAAGAGCCAGACAATGGTGATAAGAGGTTCTTGGCATACACCATTAAGATTGGTTTAAAGTATTTGCATGATTAATTTTTATATTAATAGTATGTCTGTGGTTCTTTTTTAGCAATAAACTCTTTCTGGTACACTATTTTAGCGTTATTCCAGAAGCTTCTCGATGAAGGAATTCCCCACAGTGCATGGCAATGGCAGCTATATCTGACAAACACTAATCACTTATAGTGGACGTCAAATAGGTCTTTATTCTTCTCAGAAGAGAAAATCATCTTTCTGCTTCACATTAGAAATACACAATATGCAATCAATTATTAGGAGACAGTGAATGATAGGGAATCAATCCTTATCACAAGCACCAAGAGCTAGGAATATAGCTATAGCAATTTCACTATAAAGTATATACATCAATTTTTAGATATAACAAGGTGCCTCTGATTGGGTTTATATCAACCTCAATAACTCACCTTCCTTGTCTGTGTCCAAATAAGTTTCAACCCCAGCTTCCTCCAGGACAGAGTCGGTTTCAACCACTCCACGTCCATAGCAAAAGTGAGTAGGTTAGTAGCACAAATTGGGCAACAAATAATTTGGCTATTGCATGGAACTACGGAGCCTTTAAGCAGACTTTCAGCCCATGAGCAAACTTAGTCGGTCTTAATATTATTAAGGTGGGTTCACAATACGACGCAAGTGCCAGCGTCCTGTTCCATCGCGTCCTTACGCGTCTTTTGAGCATGCGCATTCTCAAAATATGTGAACGCCCCAAAAAATGATGTGAACGCTCCAAGACGCAAGCTTAGCCTAGATTTCTAATTCTGCGTCCAAGCGTGGCAGGTCCTCATCCGTCTGTCCAATGAGATTGCTTGTTCGTTTCACCTGCTTTGTCAACTTCTGCATTCTTGTTGAAGGCTGCAGCTAACTACCATGGATGGAGAAAAAAAAAATTGATGCTGTGAGGGAGAAAAGATGTTTGTGGAAAGTGTCCAACTCTGGATACAAAGATAGAAGGAGGTGGAGAATGCCTGGAAGGGTGTAGCTACTCAAGTAAGGTTTAGCATTTACTAGAGTCTGTAGATTGCTAGTTATTTCTTTTATTTTAATGTATATTTTTTTGGTTGTTTGGGTAGACTGCACTACATGATGCTCTTAGCTATGGACTGAAAATTTTACAGATGAAAGCCCCAAATACATTAAAACTGTTCTATACCTGATAATATCCTTATGGGGGTTTGTACTTTAGAGCAATGTTATGAATATTTCTAGGTGTGGTCCATTAAATTGACATAATCCACTTGATGTTTTTCATAGGTTGGAGTGAAGCCTGAGGAGTGTGCTTCCAAGTGGAAAAAACTACGGGATAAGTTTGTGAGGGAAGTGAAGAAAATTAAAAGAGGCAAAAGTGGGGATGCAGGGCTAAAGTATACACCTACTTGGCCACTCTTCCCACTTATGGAGTTTATTGGTGATACCATCAAGCATAGGAGATCAGTTTTTATAATTGCTTTATACATTATTATTTTTGAATGCAGTATATAAGACAATAATAATTAAAAATGATTATAGAGTAATAAGAAATTAGAATTGTTATTATTATTGTTGTTTTTCCCCATGTGTTATAAATACAGTGGCCTGACAAACTTAGCAGTTACAATTCAGAAGCACAACTTCATCAGCTTCATCATCACCACCACCAGCACCACCACCAGCAGCAGCAGCAACAGCATTAGAGCCAGTGTCCGACGATGAGCATGCATGTGATGTGGAGCTGGATTTGGGAATCCAAGAAAAGTATGCTTACCAAACCTTTCAAAATAATAATGCTGATATTATGGTGTACTGATATTTTTATACTTAAAATTGTGTTCATTATGCCGTTAGTTATGTCACAAATACATTTTTATTACTCCAGTACTTTTACTTTGTGTTGCTTGTTTAGCTCTCCTTCCACAAGTGATGTCTCACTGATACCTGCAAGCGTGCATCCATCCACATTTTCTGGCACACCACAACCACTGCAACCACCAGCAAATAGTAAGAGAGTAAGCAGCAGAGACGACATTGATGATGTTTTTTTAAGGGAGGTGCAAATACTGGAGGAAAGGTGAACAGAGAGGGATGAGAGGCGAGATGAGAGGAGGTAGAACACATCTTTGAATGAAGATGTTGCTTTTGGGCAACAAGTAGCTGCAATAATGCAATGCTTCACTATTGTCCAAAAATCACATGCCAGAATACAGATATTACATCTTTTACATGACATTGAACTTTCGCACATACATTTTTGATGCTAACATGGTACATTTTAATTGTAAGTTCAAAAAAAGAAAAGAATTCAAGTTGATCAATGTTAAGTTTGATGAACGTGCATATACTGCTTGCTGCCTTCTCCAGCTTCACTATTGAAGTAATCCCTATATAATCCACGGATATCAGCTGCAGATCTTGAGTGTCTGTAATAAGGACCTATGATTTATTATATTAAATTAACATCAGGGTGCTTACCTATTGCCCCCTGCTTGATGAAGGGATGCCAAACCAGTGCATCATGCATCTTCATCACTCCTCCAAATTCCATTGATTTGGTACCCTACACCATCCTCTCCAACCACAAATCCTGGTGGACAGTATGTAGTTGACTCAGTTGTCCTCAAATAATTGTGTAGTGCTGTTGCTGCCTTTGTATATGCCACTACATTTTCAGGGTGTCCAATAATGGGTCTTGGAAATATTTGCCACTTAAAATGTTGCAGAGAGACATTGATCACATAAAAAAGATTAAATGAAATCTTTTACCTGGCAGCCAGAATCCCATTAGAGTTCTCAATAATACGCCTGCTCAATCTATAATTTATAGAAATAAACATCTCACTGCTGTGGCTGAAATATCAAGGCACCAATCCAGAAAATGTAGCAAATGTTCAGGAAATCATTCAGGAGTCAAATCCTTTTGAGGTTCCATCTGATTAAGATCATACAGAATACCAGCCATATATAGATCCTTGTATTTTCAAGTTCTGGGGGTACAGCTATACTGCTGCTGATGCAAGTGACATGTGTTTATTGATTAATTAAAATGATATCCACCCATTTAATTTACCGAATAATGTAGAGCAAAGTGAAGGAAAGCTTAGGACACTTCTATATGGCATACTTGAATATGAAGTATTGTAAAGTATGTTACTTGGTCCCACTGCTGATGATGCTAATATACAAAGGATAAGTGTATTATTTTAAATTCACCTTTCCATCTCTAGGCACATAAGTCCCAGGTGTTCAAAAATACATGAAGATCTGATTGAAAATTAGAAGCTTTAAATTTTCTATTAGCTAGTTTGTTAATATGCTTCTTAAAAATTTGGATGAGTTTAAGTAAAATTTGGTGATTAAATGTTTAATATATATATATATAGTACAGATCTTCTACCAGCACTATTACTAAGCACTAAATAGAGATTATGGAAAAATAAAATTGGTGATATTTTGAAGGAAGGAAGACTGAACTATTTACATGAAACATTGCCAACTTGTGATGAAGATCATTTAACTAAAATAGGATGTTGTTTAATATAGCCTGTACACATGTTGCTACTATTGAACATCAGAAACATATCATTAGATATGGATTCATGAGAACATGTTTGCAATTCAACGTCCTTTTAGAATAGTAGAATATCTTAAGATGGGCATAAACTCTAATTTGTTAGATAATTCCATTTATATTTTATTTGTGCTAGCAAAAATAATAATAAAGATTGTCAAGTAAAAGTAGCGTGATTTTGCAAAGAAGCGGGAACATCTCCAGAAGTTTATAGTTTTTTCCCCCTTTTAACTGGAAATATGTAAATTGTGTGGCTTCCCAAATGGGTGTTGTTTTTGTTAGTAAGTAAAAAAGAATTACCCCTTTTGAAATCCTGGATCCGCTCCTGGTGTGCGTGCGTGCGTGCGTGCGTGCGTGCGTGCGTGCGTGCGTGCGTGCGTGCGTGCATGCATGTAGGCATCAGGCACTTATGTATCAGTAGTGTGTGCTTATGCACCCACAGCTAAGGCACCTCCAACATTAAGCTCAAGTTTTATGATGATTTGCAGGATACAATAGATAGGATTCCATGTAATGATTTCCTTGTCATGCTGGGTGATTTCAATGCTAGGGTGGGTATGTTGGACACAGGGAATAATCTATGGCAAGGTGTTATAGGGAAGCATGGCTTGAGTGAGCGTAATTTTGTGGGCGAGGAATTTTTGGAATTCTGTGCACTAAATCAATTCTCAATCATGAATACCTGGTTCCAAAAGAAGAAAATCTATCAAGGAACTTGGACACATCCAGCAACAAAGAAATGTCACATGATAGACTTTGTCATGATGAGGGCTGAACAGAGAGTTGTTTGCAGAGATGTGCAGGTGATGAGGGGAGCAAACTGCTGGACTGACCATAAGCTTGTAAGAGCTAAGCTAAAGGTTACTGTTCCTCATTCTGCCAATAGAAAAGAGAAGATTTCTTTGCCTTTTGCCATCCATAAACTGAAAACCCCTGCCATGAGGGATGAATACTGTGAAGTGTTGGAGCAACATTTGCTGGCTAGACCACTCAGAGCTGGAGATTCCATCGAGTGCAACTGGGATGCTCTGAAATCTTGTATTGTGTCATCTGCAGAGGAAGTAGTTGGTAGAGGGAAGAGGAAGCAACCAGACTGGTTTGAGGATAGTGAGGAGTTGTTGTCACCTCTGATCAAAGCCAAGGATGATGCTCACCTGAGGATGATACAGTGCAATACTTCAGCCAACCGGAAAGAGTTTAGGAGACATCAGAGAAAGGTAAAGGTTGCAGTGGACAATGCTAAGGAAGAATGGATATGTAGGGTTGCCAAGGAAGGGGAAGCTGCAAAAAAGGATGGTTGCACAAGGTGGAAGAGTATCAGGAAGTTGCAGCTGGCTCATGCTGGAAGAAGACCAACAAGACCCACTGCTGTCATGAAAGAAAATGGAAGTTTGACTCAGGGTCACGAGGAGGTAAGAGCCAGATGGCATCAGCATTTTGTAAAGATACTTAACATACCCTGCGCATTCAATGATGAAGTGATTGACACTCTGCCACTACTCCCACCACACTTGGATTTGGATTTGCCACCAACTGAAGAGGAATTGATGCAGGCTCTAACCAAATTGAAGATGAGAAAGGCAGGAGGAAAGTCTGGTGTCCTTCCTGAACTAATCCTCCATGGTGGTGTAGATCTGTGGGATAGAATGCTGGAGGTGATGCAGAAGGTGTGGGAAGAAGGTAAAGTGGTGAGAGACTGGCAGGACGCAGTAGTTGTTCCAATCCCAAAGAAAGGCGACCTGAAGCAGTGTGACCATGGCGTGGAATAAGTTTGTTGGATGTGGTAGGGAAGGTACTAGGCAGAATTGTACAGGGAAGATTGCAAAGTGATTGCTGAAAAAATTCTGCCAGAGTCACAGAGTGGGTTCAGGAAAGGACGTGGTTGTGCAGACATGATTTTTGTTGCTAGACAGCTTGTGGAGAAAGCGAGGGAACATGGCGAGTCATTGTATGTGTTGTTTTGTAGACTTGAGGAAGGCTTACGATTCAGTGCCCAGGCAAGCCCTATGGAAGGTCCTAGAGAAGTATGGTGTGCCAGAAAAAATGTTGAATGTTGTGAAGTCTTTCCATGAGGAGATGCATGCTGAGGTTAGAGTGGGTTTGACTGTAACTGATAGGTTTGAGGTCCAGAATGGCTTACGGCAGGGATGTACCCTGGCACCCACATTATTTAATATCTACTTTAGTGCTATGGTGGCTGATTGGTGCAATAGGAGTAGTGGTGCAGGAGTGAGTGTATTATATAAGCATGGTAGGAAGTTGGTTGGGGACTGCACAGCTAAGTCTAGATTGAGTGACATGAGAGTAACTGAGTCCCAGTTTGCTGATGATGTGGCATTGTATGCAACCTGTCGGGATAGTTTTGAGTCAGTAGCAGCAGAGTTTGTGAAAGTGGCAAGTGAATGGGGGCTGACTGTGAGTACTGAGAAGACAAAAGGGATGGTTGTTGGTGAGGGATTGAATGAGAGTGATGTAAGACCAGTGCAGGTGGAGGGTGGCTCTGTGGATGTAGTCCAGGACTTCACATACTTGGGTGCTAACATCTCAAGAGATGGGGAGATCACTAGTGAGGTGACTAGAAGAATTGCTAGAGCAGCTAGAGCATTTGGATGTTTGAGGGTGCCAGTATTTAAGAACAAAGACCTCTCATTGGCCACAAAGAGAGCAGCGTATAGGGCAGTTGTTCTAGCTGTATTACTGTATGGAGCTGAAACTTGGACAATGAAGGCTGTGCATACAAGACGTTTGAATTCTTTTCATAACCGTTGTATTCGGACAATCCTGGGTGTGACGAGGTACCAACAATGGAAAGAAAGATTAACATCTCATAGCCTATCACATAGGTTTGGCTTGCAGCACTCCATCTCTGATATCATTCTGGAGCAGCGTTTAAGATGGCTGGGTCATGTGGGTCGAATGGATGAAGAAAGGCTTCCAAATAGATTGTTGTTTGGGGAGCTTAACATGAAGAGACCATGCCACGGGGCAAAGAAGAGGTGGAGGGATGTTCTGAAAGTGGATTTGCAGGCAATTGGTGTGTATGATAGATGGTATGAGTTGTGCCAGGAGAGGAAAGGGTGGTTTCATCTGTGTTTAGATGGTGTAGAGAAAATTTCAACATCCAGACGATGGAACACCTGTTCAGCTAACAAGCAATCTGAATTAAGAACACTTAGTTGTGCCTGTGGAAGAAAATTTCGAAGACAAAGAGATCTGACCAGACACCAACATTTCTGTGGGAAGCCATCATAAGCTAAGTTTATTGCCATTGGTCCTGGGTTCATCCAGGACACTGCCATCATGGTACTTCGTACCATGGGCAGCTTCTAAGTTCTAAGTGTGTGTGAGTGTGAGTGTGAGTGTGAGTATATGTGAGTGTGTGTGTGCACATGACTCTGTGTGTGTGTGTGAGTGCTAGGCCAGGATGGGGAAGGTTGGAAGGGGGGGGAGGGGGGGGGATGGTGGTAGTAACTTTATCCTAATTAATTTTTCATGAGATATCAAATATGTATCATCACTTTGTTGTCACTCACCCCCTACCCTTAATCTTATTGTCAAATGAAAGCTTAATTCGAATGGTTTCCAAAAATATTTTTCATGGCTGGTTTAAGTGTCCTGCATTCTCAAGTATCATTGTAAAGTACCATGCTAATTTCACAAAAAAAATTTTTTTTAAATATGGCCATGAAAATGGCAAAAACAGTAATACGTAATTTTATAAATTTATATCTATCTATCTATCTATCTATCTATCTATCTATCTATCTATCTATCTATCAATCTATCTATCTATCTATCTATCTATCTATCTCTCTCTCTCTCTATCTATCTATTTATCTATCTATCTATCTATCTATCTCTTTCTCTCTCCCTCTCTCTATATATATAGAGTAGATATCCAATTTTCTTTTGATCTATTTGTCTTTCCTTTCTCCCTTTTCTGTGTAGAAATATTCTTCACCTGGCCATGCAGATCCTTTTTCCTGGTTCATTCGTTTGTGTCTTGCATACCAGTTATTCTCACAATTCAGATTGTGCTACCCATGCCCAACCATATATGCACTCGGATAACATGGTACATGAGTTTTAAACAATTCTTCTCTTTTTTTTAGTTTTAATACAATATATACTACCAGTTAATTAAAAGGATGGAATACTGAAAATCAAAACGTGTTAATTCTTAACAATAGGTGCAATGAATACAAGGTGTGTTTGTTTTAGTATGATTTTTTTTAACACTATCCCAGTAAGCACGATGAATATACCAGGTGTTGCCAGGCCAGAAATAAATTTGTGATGAAGATAGCTTTATATATCTTACAAATAGCGGATAGTCAGTCAATTTGCAATCTAATCCACTCATAGAACATATTGGATGCTCAATGATACCCCTGTCATTGATTATTTTTTATATCCAGCCTAATTGGTCGAGAACAGAAGTAGCAATAATTTAGCTGGTAACTCTAGTTAATTTGGGTATTGCAAAATAATTCTCTCTGATGTCATGGTTTACAAACTAAAGACATAAATGAATTACTTCTTTATCAAAAGAGTTATTTCATCCCCTAATGGTTGCTTTCTAAATATACTTCTATATCTACGAAACGTTCATTATTCAATAGTATTTATACAAACAGTTCATTCTTTGGCCATCTTGATCTTGTGGAGACAAGAGAGAGAGGGAGTGAGAAGACATGTTCAAATGTGATTGATTTCACATGATAAAAGTTGTATGAATCAGTATAGACATGTACCACTTATTTCCTATGTTGAAGATATCCAGTTTAGTCAGAGATTTGATAAAGTGAAAAGATAAAAATAAATATACAGTTATTTTTAATTGATTCATTTGTAAAATACAATATTTAGTCTACTATATAACTCACCCTCGTGGAGGCTGTGATACAATATGTGCAGATTGAGCAGAGACATGATAGGAACATTCAAATGAAGTATTTAAATTTATCAATTACAATAAAATAAGAATATATTGATTGAGAACTTTACATACAATCTTGGGTTCCTTTGCAGATTGCATAGAGAGACTCTGAAGAAACATTCAAATGAAATAATAATAAGCATGAACTATTTAAGTAACTA
>OZ017788.1:12564531-12653388 GCA_963969325.1 Lycopodina hypogea
GAATGTCATAAATCCAGACTTCGATTCTTAGACTAAATTTCCCGAACAGGGCTGGAATATCTGCTAGTATATAATAATTTTTTTACATATTTTCTATAGTGATTTTAAGAATCTGAAGTAATAATTGTCAGGTAATGCTCAGTCAAACTAGCAATCAGTTAATTAATCAATTTATTAATGTAATGTCAACAATATGATATTTGGTGGTACTAGGGCATGCATTTAGGAGATAGAACTACACATGGCTTCCATTGTTTTATTGTGAAATAACTTTATTGCATGAGTTATCTATAACACAAATTAATGTAATTATTTGCACTGTATTAGCTAAAAGAAATTGAACTGAATGTATGAAATCTTTCCTGAATAGATTTCACTTCACTATGAGACAGCAGTGAAAAAGAAAATTCACTTTTCCACATCAGGAAATAATGAAATGAAGATCCACACTTCATAATTAGCATTGAGCATTTATACAAAATAAGAATCTTGCAAGTGAGACTAGATTTAGTGGAGGGTTTACCAACAGTTTTCACGAGTATACTCGGCAATTAGAATGAAATTTAAATGGTGATTATGAGAGTGGGTGACATTGGTCCATCTTTCACAAGTATACTCGGCAATTAGAATGAAATTTAAAAGGTGACTATGAGAGTGGGTGACATTGGTCCATCATGATTATACCTACATATTGGGGTCTAATGATGAAAAATTATGGGTCATGGACGTATACCAGTTGAAACTCTTACCAATTACGGTAAGGGCATAAGTACTATTGTTTCCAAATTATCTGTAGCCTGGCTCATAATGAAAGTTTAATGGGATATCAGAAGAAATTCAATCATTTATTTTTTATTTTTATTCTAATCTTTTTGGGAAAGCTCCTTTAGATTTAATTTGACACACAGACAGAGAGACAGACAGACAGGCAGGTAGGCAGGCAGGCAGGCAAGCACACATGTATGTCTGTGTGTGTGTGTGTGTATGTGTGTGTGTAGATAGGTAGGTAGGTAGGTACATATGCATGTATGTATTTATGTATGTACACATATATTTTTAAAAATAGTTTATATAACTGATTGTTTCATATTGAATTAAATAGTAACAATACATAAGGTATGTAGTAACTCACCTCCTAAGATGATACAAAATATGCAGAATGAACAAAAGCCAAGTTGAAAATCAAAGAGAAAAATTAATTGATATAATTCCATATTTTTTTAATATTACTCACAATCTTTGAAAATAAAATGTATGCCGAAAAGAGACAGAAGAAGCATCCAGATTTTATATTTAAATAGGTATTTTCATACATATTGTACCGACATTACATTTGTTATGTAAGATACTCACCGCCTTGGATGATACAGGAATTGCAGATTAGACAGAGAGACACAGTATGATCATCAACATTTAAAAACTAAATAATTCATTTTCATATTACAATAACAATGCATCTGATATATCACTCATTCACCTCCTTGGATGATAAAATACAAGTTGTTTGCAAGAAATAAACAGCAGAAACATGCAAATTTAATATTTAAATCAATTCATTTTTGTATTTTAATAATGCTATATATGATATATAAGCAACTCACCATCTTGGATGATAAAAAATACAAATGGACAAAAAGACCAGTAAAAACATAAAAATTAAATTGTTAGAATTAATTTTTTTTCTTCTAGAAATACATTAGGTATGTATTCCACATACCAACTTGGATAATTGAAATATGCAGATTTAACAGAGAAATACAGAAGAAAAATCTGAATTATATGTATTCAATAATAACAGTACTTAGATAAATACACTTACTGCCTAGGATGACGCAAAGTATGCAGTTGGGCAGATATACAAAGTAAAAAATATTCAAATTTGATATTTATATAAATACTTCTCTTTTTACATTAGAATGACAATACTTTCAGAGTTCAAATCACTCACCATCTTGGTAATGCGAAGTATAGAGATTTGGCAGATAGACATAGTAGAAACATTTCAGTTAGATTTTTTAATTGGTTTTTATAACGTAATAATATTACATTTACGACGTAAACAACTCACCTCCTTTGATGATACAATGAGTGCATATTGGACAGAAAAACATAGTATAATCATCCAAATATATGTAGATATATATGTGCATATATATGTGCATATATACATATATATATACCTCCCTCCCTCTGTCCCTACCTATGCATTTACATACATATATATACACACACACACATAATGTTTACATGTTGGTTAATTGAATCACAAAAAATTTCATATACAAAATATTATTATTAATTATATAATCATTATCATAATTGGAACACATTTTAATGCGTCTTGTCTTAATTGTATTTCGATTAAATTTGGGAAAAAGAGGACACTTATCAATTATAAAGTACATTTTGTCACATTGCAAATAGTAGTGATAAAAATATGTGATTCTGAGTTAAATCCATCAGGTATCACTGGTCTTGAGTCATAAGTTTTTACCTGTGGCACGACACACACAGGTCTTAACACTACTTTTCCAGTATATTTATCTATCTATACTATAAATCACATTAGTAACTCACCAGCTTGGATGATTCGAACTATGCAGGTTAGACAGAGAGACAAGAGCACCATCCAAATATAATATAAACATCAATGCATAATCATTTTTCAGCATTACATCAGCTATGTAACTAACTCACCTCCTAGATCATACCAAGTATGCCAATATGACAAAGAAAAAGAAAAAAAATTAAAGTGTTCAAATTTAATATTTATAATTTGAACAATTATATATGGTATTAACAGTGTTTAGCATATTAGTAACTCACGTCCTTAGATGATACAAGTATGCATATTAGAGAGAGAGAGACAATAGAAGCATCCAAATTTAAGTTCCGAAATTAAATATTAATATATTGAATAGATATATTGTAGCATCTAAATAACTTACCAGCTTGAATGCAACATTTGCAATAAACACAGAAATATTAGAATATCCAAATTTTATAAAAGTTAATTGATTCTCTCATTACCATAACAATATTTAGCTCTGTAAGTAACTCACCTCCTTGGATGATGAAAAATAAGAAGATTGGACACAGAAACAAAGTAGAAATATCCAAAATTAAATTAAATATTGATAAATTTCATATCGTAATGTAAGAACATTAGCTATGGAAGTAACTCACCTCCTTGAATGGTAAGCAGAATGACACACAAACACATTAGAAACATCCAAATAAACATTATAGATTTTTTACATAGCAATAAAAGTATGTCAGCTATGGAAGTAACTCACAGCCTTAGATGATGAAAAGTAAGCAGGTTGGAAAGAGAGACACAATAAAACATGCAAATTTAGAATTAAAATCTACTTATTTTCATATTGTAATAAAACCAAAAAATCTGCAATAGAGGAGCAGCTAGAGAAACAAAATTGCTCCCACTGCCCCCCCCCCCCCCCCACCCAGCCCCACCCCACCCATCACTAATGTTTTACAACTAAATTAAGGAGAGAAAATAGAAAAAATTCAAAAGGAGAACATTGATTAAAGAACACCAAAATAGTTCTAAGTAAAAGCTTAAAACTAAAACATCCACATGCATAATATCAATAAGAATATTGAACAACTAAAAGAGCCACTGGACATTGCTTTATTAGAGAGAGTTTATTTATTTTTTTTTTTTTGCAAATAGTTTGAACCAATCTAAGTGGTGTGTGATAACAGCTGGACCGCCATCAACAAAGTCTGGATCATCCCAGCTACTATTTAAAAGCAGGTGCAAGCACATCATAATTGAGGTTGAAAAACAAACAAAATCAATTAAATTCTAAATACTGATAAACAGGAAGAAAAATACCATAAATTTACTGCTAAAAACACATACATATATGATAAAAAACGAAACAAACAACAACACAAAACTCTTAAATAGGCAGGAAATTAAATTTAAAAAATAATAATGAAAAACTGAAAAAAAAACAACCCTAATTACATTTCATGGACATATTCAACCAACTTAGATTTCTTCCTGCACCACTGAATTCATAAAAAAAAGGAAAGGAAAATAAAAAAATTAATAAATAGGTAAATAAATTAAAAAAGATAACAGATAAATGAATGCAGGCAGTCAGGCAGGCTGGCAGGCTGGTGGGAAGGAAGGAAGGAAGGAAGGAAGGAAGAAGGAAGAATGAATGAATGAATGGATGGATGGATGGATGGATGGATGGATGGATGGATGGATGGATGGATGGATGGATGGATGGATGGATGGATGGATGGATGGATGGATGGATGGATGGATGGATGGATGGATGGATGGATGGATGGATGGATGGATGGATGAATAAACAAACAAACAAACAAACAAACAAACAAAAACAAACAAACAAACAAAAACCAGACAGACAGAGAGATGGACAGACAATTTAATTAATCAACCAATTCACCAATTAATTAATTAAATAATTATTTAATTAATTAATTAAAAAACAAAATCAAGAAAAAAATCAAACCAAAAAAATGAAACCAAGTGTACAGACAGACAAACAGACAGACAAACAAATTAATTAATTAAATAATTAACAATACATGCTCTCCTATGAGCCATTCCAACAGTGAAACCTATTTTCCTATAAGACATGTCTTCTAGTAATGCACATCCTCCCATAAGATATGGCCTCCAGCAAGACATGTATTCCCATAAGACAATTTGGTGACATTTGCATGCTAGTAATAACAATGTATGTATTTAATGCACAGGCTCAGATCTTAGAAAGTATTCAGATCAGAGTAAAAGACCCAGGAGAAATATCCAAGTTTACGTTCAAATTGATCAATTTTCTTTTACAACTGTAATAACCATTATTAGCTACATAAGTAACTCACTAGTCCAGATGACAGATAATATGTCAATTGAGCAGAGAGACACAGCAGAAACATCAGCCGAAATATCTATATATTCAGCACATTTAAATCGATGAAATTAAAATCATTAATTTGAGCTCACATATTTTTACTTTTTCACTTTACACTGGTAACTTAATGCATATAGTAACACTCACACCAGCCATCCTTGCTTGATCTTGGATTTCTTTACTATTAAAAAATAAATAAATTAAAAATATAGATAGATAGATAGATAGATAGATAGATAGATAGATAGATAGATAGATAGATAGATAGATAGACACATACTGTATGTGTATGTATGTATGTATGTATGTATGTATGTATGTATGTATGTATGTATGTATGTATGTATGTATGTATGTATGTATGTATGTATGTATGTATGTATGTATGTATGTATGTATGTATGTATGTATGTATGTATGTATGTATGTATGTATGAACGTACGTATGTGTGTATGTATGAAGGTATGTAGGTATGTAGGTATGCACATATGGATGTAGGTGTGTAGATAAGTAGCAGGCTGGCAGGCAAGCAGGAAGACATGCATGCACACACGCACGTATGCATGACATAAACACGCACATTAGCTCCATTATAGGAAGATATATTAATATATATTTGCATTAATTCATTCATTCATTCTAGGAGGGGGATTGGAAGGGGAGTGTTAGCTCTGTATATTCAATGATGCAATAAAAAAAATTGTTGGCAGGTCTGATAGACCTATATTTTAAATATTCCACAACACATGCACACACTACTGCATTAGTGGGTTAGAACTTTGCAATATATATTGTCCTACATTGTAGACTAGTTGGTTATAACCTGTTTTAGGCACATGAGATAATGAGACACAACATGTGTGTTTGTTCCAAGCTTTGACAAGATAGCACCACTGGAAGCTTCTAAAACATAATTAATAAGGTGTCTAAACACTGAATTCAAACCTCAGGTACAGTTCTCTAATACTGGAAGTGCAGCTATAATCACTGCACCAGGGTTGTCAGGTTGTGGCATATATAATGGCCAGATGGGAAGAATCGGACGAATAAGTACAACAAAATGGACAACTTTTGAAAAGAAGGTTAACACATACTGTAATTCATTTGCCAACACTATTTTGGGCAAAAAAGACATAATACATGAATCTTTTAATTCTGAACTGAGAATCAAATCAATTTTTAGTCAGCATGGATGTACTAATTAGGATGGGCATGCACAATTCAGCTGCCTTCACTTCAGTTTGCCATTCAATAAAAAAAAAAAAAAAAAAAAAAAAAAATTACTCAACAACAATAACCAAAAAAAAAAGGAGACCAAAATGGCTTGTTACGCATACTGGGTGATCAACCCTACAAAGAGTTCAAGGGTCAACATCTAAATTAATTATTAAACAACACCTAAAATGAGACACTATTGTCCCGGAGGAAGTGAAATGTTTGGTCCCAGTGTAGGCACCATACCTGGCATTAATTAATTTTTGTGACACTTAAATTACAGCCAGTATTCATTGATCTTCATGAAAGATTTCATAAAAAATATTTTAAAACTTCTGAAAAAAAACAACAACACTATCAAGGAGATATTTTCTGGCTAATCTATCCCTAGTCCTGGACGAACCAACAACTATCTCCATAGCTTCATCACTTTCATAAATATTCTTGGTATTAAACAGTTCCACCATATTGCAAGTGTTTATTATCCTTATCATCAAATTGTAGAGTAGTTCTAAATCTGATCGCAGCTTCTAACATTGGGAATTTCCATTACATTTTTTGTATTGGTTTTCAAACATGCGAGAATGATATAATGAAAATATTTTTTTTAATAAACTGTCATAAAGTTATGGTTCCATATTGTTATAAAAATTCTAAATCAACAAGAAAATTAATTAGGTGATAATGAAAAAATTTTTTTTTAAATGAACTGTCATAAAGTTATGTTTCCATATTGTTATAAAAACTCTAAATCAATAAGAAAATTAATTAGGTGAATTAATATAATTTAAATAAATTAATATAATTTAAATGAATTCCTTGTACGAAATCAACCATAACTTTGAAATAGAACATTCAATTCTCTAAAATGTTGAAAATAGCCAATAGATGCAAAGAAAACATTCTTAATTACAAACATTTAAATTACATAGACCAGAAATTCTCCCTTGGTATATTCTTACCAGCCAAAGAGCCAGGAAATACCAATTTTTACCTTCAAACTTTAAAAAATTAATGGATTCTAAATGTTACTCTTTTGGGAATCTTGTTCTTATTATCATTCTTCTTGTTGCTGTTGTTGTCGTTGTTGTTTTTATTATTGTTAAGAAACTACCTCTGACCACCAGTGCTGAGGTCCCCCATTCAATTCCTTGTCATATTGAGTTCCCCCACCCCCCCTTTAAGTTTAAACATTAAATCATAAGTGAGCAGGTTTTTGGCCCTAAATTTCTAGTGTTGTCTGTCTATGCAACAATATTTGCATTATAAAAAAAATCCCAATTCATTTTGACTTTTTTATAATCTTATTTCAGAAACCAGTCACTTTTATAAAAAAAAAAAAAAAGAAAAAAAAAAAAAAAAAGCCAAATTTTTTTCAATAACTTATTGAAACTTTAACCCCCCCCTCTCCCCCCACCCCCTAACAACAACAAACCAAACTGAACCAAAAAAAAAAAAAAAAAAAAAAAACATAGGCAAACCAAACTTAACTTGAAACACAACAAAACTAAACAAAACTAAACAAAACTAAACTAGACTAATCTTGCAACAAATTAACTTATTCAATTACATTCTACTAAGGTACTCACCTTCACTAATGACCAGTTTCTATTCCAGATTCACTTAGCTCTCCTTCCAACAAGAATACTACTATTTCAGAGGAACACAATGATTAGTGCATGTGCAGACTGAACTGTGCAGGATCTGCAGGATCTGGCTGCTTTTAATGGACGCAATCCGTGGATTGTGTCCACCGGATGTGCTGTGGCCAAAATAGGTGATCTCCATCTGTCGTATATTAACAATCCGCTTAGAAACCAAAAGAAAACACAGCTTCCGTGGGATTGGTTTCCCTTGTGTAGCAAATCCACGGTTAATAGAAAACTTTTGCTTCACCACAAGAGGGAAGTTACTCTAAATTGTGCTGGCCAACTGCTACATTATGGTGGTGGTGCATGTTTAAAAATATTTGTAGAACTAGTTTGTTCTTCTCTCTACCAACTTGTTAGTTACTAACTACGAAAAAATTATAATTATATGGCCGTATTTTTAAAAATTTATATCAACTTAGTTGATGGGGTTATGAGGGCTCACTTTATTGCCTCAACACAAGTTAGAAAAAAAATAATAATAATAATGCCAAGTTCATTGTAGGAAAAGCTTCTGTGTATAGAGTGGTTCAAAATTGAGAAAGATGTAGATCTGGAGTTTGTACTATGTGAGAATGTTAGGTGAACAAATTTCTTTAGATTTAATTTAAGTTTCGATTGAGTACACCAATGTGAGATTTCATAGATATATTTTGAAGATTAATACTGTCCTAGGATGATATAAGTAAAATGCACTTGATATCTTCCCACAAATATCAGGGTTTAGGAACACTTAATAGATTCCACAAATATTATGGTTGGGAACACTTAATAGATTAAGGAAGAGTATCCGTAGAAATTGAATAAAGCATAGGTCTACTTCCCTGTGGCAACCTAGATAGAACAGATAAAGACATAAGTGTTGCTGATTTATTGAGACCACTGAAGTCTGCCCATGAAGTATGCCTTGAACCATAACCACAAATCCCCTATTATGCCATAGGTCCACAACTTTATCAATAATTCTGTGTGAGGTACACTATCAAAAGCCTTTTAAAAGTCCATGTATATGATGTCTACTTAAGATAGGCTATCAAAACCTTTATAATATTTATATGCTAAAATAAGCAACTGAATTCAAGATGTCGACATAAATTCAGCATTTTTTTATGGAATGAGTTTTGTTTGTTAAATATACTAGTTCAGCTATAAATAAGACAGTCAACACAATAAACTGGCTGGTCATGTTTACTTTTGCACTCAATGCTAGTCAATGAAGCTACATATTCATGTACAGTGTGGAAATATCAACACCTCTCACAAAAAATATGGAAACTACAGGTGATTGCAGAGTCACTTATCACTCTTCCACAGCTAAGGATTATCTGGGATGTCAGCTATGGCAGCTACAACATATCCTAAATAAAACTATTTCATGGCAAGTTGTCAAAAGTTATCCTAGTGGATCAGTTATTGGGGGATAGGTTATTGCATGGCAGATGTTGAGGTTGTGGCTAATTACATGACTATTACCAACAAAAAAACAACACCATGTTTATGCTGTATATCATACACATACAGTTAATTTCTCATGGTATTAAAGGTTAGGATGTTTTTTAAAAATTTTTTTATTCGAGTAAAAGTTTTTGGATGTTAACTTTGCCAATATTATTCTACCTGGAGAGGTGGATGGAGAAAGATTTTACTTACTTTAAATTTTATGATTATGCAATAGACACTAAGTAAATATATGGTTTAGAGAAGAATGAGGGCATAACAGTATTGCTAGATATCGTGACAAACCACAGATAAAATATTGTGATGCCACGGGCTGAAAATATGCTCTACATTATTTATCAGATTTATCAGATTTTTCTACAGCTTCAAATCATATTAGTTTCTATTATATTGGCTACCCTATGCAATTCCTTCTTGTTCATTTTAACCCAATGTGAAGAAGAATGGCAAGAGTGGATAGTGTGTTTGATCATTTCTCATTGCCAGGTAGACTGTGCCTCTATTGTTGATAAAGATGTCCATTCATAAAATGGTCTCACACCTCCTCTAACCATTATCATGGTGGTGCCCATTTATGGTCGCATGCATGGCTACAGCAAATATTATTGTGTAAAGCATAAATTCATGTCGTCTACAAATAGTCGTCGGGCCATGCCCTAACATGCCAATCATATCCTTGGCTAGCTAGAGTCCATAAAACTTTCCACATTACATTATTATTTTTCTTATTAGTTTAGTAAGTAGGAAGTAACTTGTTTTCAAACTCACATACATATATGTAATTAAACTTAAGTAATTAATACTTGAATGTCTTATGTTCTTTTTATAGAAATCTCCATGAAGGGAAGTAAATTTTTTGATATGATGAGGCTTTGATTGCATTTAAATATGAATATTTCAGTTTGGTTATTTTTGTAGAGGAACAAGTAATTATAATGTATGGTGGCAGGAGCTGGTGACCATTGGTGCAGACCAGCTACTGTGGGTGAACATGTGCTTAACTAGTATGCACAGTCCTCCTGTAGAGGGACAATATTAAAACCCCATGATAGAATCTGCAGCATAAGTGAAAAAAAGAATTATATCTTATTTGTGAGATAGTTTATGTATATGTGCAACCATCCCATGTAAGTTGGTTTTGCATTTACTGTTGTTTTTGTTCCTTTTTTTAGAGGAAGTAACAATCCAATCTAAACAGCATTAGCTACTTAATTTAGGTTCAATACTGGCCACCAGCTGTGAATCCTGTGGAGAGTTGCCAGTGCTGTTTTTGTTTCTTTTTGTTAAGGGAAGAAGAGCCTCTATCAGATGTCTGCTGATCAAATGATTGTTTAGAAACATTTCTATTTTACCATTAAAATTTGAGCTTATTCCAATTCTGTTAGGCATTCTTCAACAACAATGAAAGACAAAATGAAAACAAAAAATCAGTGGTGATTCTAGAAAATATTTTTACCACCTACTTAATAAAAGAATTATGTGAATAACAAACACTGCAGTCAAGAACATAACCTTGGTTGGCAGCTTCCACACTGTGCCTTTAACCATGCTCTTATATGTCAATAATAAATGATAAAAAAAAATAATTATTTAAATCATGAATAATATTGCACTTTTAATAGACATTGTGATCTCAATCAAAATTATTAATTAATTCTTCAATGCTGCTGTGAAAGCTACTTCAGAACATATTTTCTTCACTTATGATATTTCTCAAGTAGGTCTTATTAATGTGAACAGGAAATGTATCTTACAGCCTCACAAGTTGTAAGAGGCATTACTGCCAAAACAGAGATCAAATAGTGTGAAATAGGAAATGTATGTACACATATGACATCTAGAGATGATGCTACTGCAATGGGGACAGAACTTGTCTTCATTTCAATGCCAATTGATTACAGGCACAATGAAAATATAATTATTTAGAGGACTCAGTATGAATTATCTTTGCCTTTACATTGCTTAATCCATCTACAAGTTCATTTCCAACCCAAACTTGTGTGAGTGGATAAAATAACACTATCAAACTATTCTCCTGACTACTAAACTGTTTTCCTGTAGTTCACATGTTCATAGTGTACAGATGCAAGAAAATCTTTGATAACTTCCATATTATTCTATTAGCAATCAAATTACTTCATCTTCAGTAACTACAAATTCCTCAATACTAGCTTGGATATAAGACCATATTTTATTTTTCAGTAACTGAGATTATCTGCACTAACTGTACAATACCTCAATGGAAGCTTGGATGTTTGCCAATATATTCTGTCTGAGTCCACTAACTACTTGTACATAATAAATTATTCTGTATGACAATAAAAAAATACACATCCAATGATTGAGTAATGTAGAAAGATGTTCTTTCATTAAAACATCTCCACTCTCTTTAAAAAATTCCTTTATGAGTTGATAGCTTTCATCTGCAAATAACTGCAGAATACATCAATGGAAGCTTGGATGTCTGCCAATATCTTTTATCTAAGTCCACTTACTGATTGTACAAATTCAACTTTTCACGAGGATATTAGAAATATACATTCAATTTTAGGGTACAAAAAAAAGGATGTTCTTTCAGTGCTTCATCCCCACACTCTATCAAAAGTTTAACAATGACATGAAACTATAAGAGTTAAAGGAGCTTAATTTTCCATGTGCCCTCAGCACTATATCCAGTTGGCCACAAAATATTATGGCCATAATATCTAATCTTATCCACATCAAATCAATCATAATTTTTTGGGCAATTTGCTAAGCCAGTTCAATGTTTCTGGGACAGGATGGCTGAGACTATAGAAGTCATGGGGTGTTTAAAACCTGATACAGTCCATTGCTATGTGGGCCACTGTCTGGGTTGGATGACCACATGCACATGTAGCAGACTCTTGCAATATCTAACATTGTAGCAATGTGCCAACATGGGCAGTGCCAGAGTGGAGTGGTGCAACTTCACCCACTCATTGCATGGTAGGTCAGCTCCTGATGTAATGATGTGCTTGGTTCTGGGCATGCAGAGCAAATAAGAGGTGGTCATTCATTGGTGCAATCAATTCAGTGTCAACTCTACTGCCTCCCAGGTCTTGTGGGCAGAGAGTAGTGCCAGATCCTTGACACAGACACAGCCCACCTAGACCTGCTGTACTGAATCAATATTTTTCTGCTGAATGTTGCTGATGTATATGTTCTGGTGCTCAATTATTTGAGTCTTAGCTTTAGAGACCAGTGTTGAATTGCAGTAGAACAACCCTGCACCCTATGATGACCAAGGTCTTCCACCCTGAGAAGAGTGCATGCTTTAGAGACTTGATTTTAGTTCTAATATAATTTAGCTTGCTATCTTTCCTGCACTGGTTTTGGCTTTCTTCAAGAGTAGATCTCTGATTAACTGAAAGTGTTTCTAGTACAATATTTCATATCAAATGGGAGAGCTGCTTGTTCACCTTTATTGAAGTGAGGTTTGGAAATTCAAAACCAAATCTGTGATTTCTGGATAAGAAAAGATCAATAAAGTTTTATTAGTTTCTAAAAAATATACTGTAAGAGAAAGATCCTGTGCGTAGTTGAGTGTGGTGTGTGTTAGTAACTTGACAACTCTCTTAAGTTTTGATGGATTCAATAATTTGTTTAGACTAGTTCCAATAATTGAAATTCAGTTTTTACACAGGGGCAGATCTAGGATTTCAAAAAGGGGGCCTATTTTACCTTCTCAAGAATAGTTGTGGCTTTATAAATTCAAAGGGGTATATTTCTTTAGAAACAATTATTTATCATATGTTTTTAACTAGCAGAGATGCCCAGCTCTGCTCAGGATAATTTTTTTTAGAATTTTCATGTACACCCTAGTCAGAGCCAGCAGCAGTAAGGCACTTCCAAACCTCAATAATGGTAATGAAAGTTAAGCCAACCAATTTTTCTATTTTAGTTATCTTCTCTTCAATTTATATTCCAGTTCACCAAGTCACCAGCAACTATAAACCACTTTTTATTTGTTGCAGCAGCTCAGCCATTGCAAATTCTTAACCTATTGGCTATCATTTTTCAGGCATTTTTGTATGGAAAATTTGAATAGTTTGATTCTTTGGTAAGGGTTATTTTTTTTTGGTGTTTCCATTTACTTTATTATCTCCCCCAATCCAAGGTTAATATATGCAAAAATTCATCCAAATAGGTTTAGCCATTGGGAGCCTCATTAAACACAAAAGCTGTTGGAGAGAAGCCTATTGAAAATTCCTAAATGATGAACAGTTGAAGGACCAAAGGAATTCATATAGGTGAAGATTAAAAATATTCAAAAATATATTATTTTTGAATTTGGTTAGTGAAATAATGTTTTAGGGTTTCTGGGGGAGTAGGTGGTTCTGTTTTGGTGGCCAAATCACATAATTATTTATTATAAATTTCTCACTATCTACAGGGAAAAAAGGGATAAATAATACTAAAAACTAGCAGAGTAAGCAAAAGTGAATTAAAGCTTTTCATATAATTTATTCATCATCTTTGATAAGGTTACATCAGCAGAATAGATATCTAAAGAAAGATACATGCTTAAATGTTATCATTTCTTGCCATCCAAGTAAGTAGAAATAAGTTACCCACCATCTGTTGCATGAAAATATAAACAAGATATTTGAGATGAAGTGGGTATAAAAAACATTATTAGAACATTCAAATTGTTTTAAATTATTCACCTCCTGCTAAATTTAAATGTCAGCATTCAGGTTAGTGTAAAGATACCATAAAGGGATATGCTAAATATATTCTATTAAGAAATTACAGGAAATGACATTCGAAAAGGAAAGAAGAATCAATATGTAGATAAAATCTGTGAAATGAATCATTTGCATCACAACATTTTAAAGTTGATCATAAATTGCCTTACCTTCTATAATGGTCAAATTGGAAGTATGAACAGAGATACGTATTTAAAACAATATAATGACAGAAATTTTACTATAGCAGCACATATAATAATAATGCAAGTGTTGCTTTAGTGATGGCAAACCCAAGATTACATGTAACTCACAGGCTGTGATAGCACAAAAAATAGCAGGTTACAGATGGAGGATTGGGGGAGGGGGGGGGGGGGGGGGGGGGGGGGGACAGGTGCCACATAGGATATTTATAGTCACCCAAACAATATTATCAGCACAAGTCCACCAGGTTGGATTGAGAGGAATAGGATGTACATATGTTCAAATATCCAAACATAAATTTATATTTATGTGTTTATAAATGTCGATATGATGGGAATAAATGAAGATCTTATATTCTCATGCTCTATGAGAGTATATATATAGAAACAAAGAAATTATATTTTCAGATGTTAAACTTGACACGCCTCCATATCATGGCAATAACAATAGTACGGCATCAATAAATCTCACCAACAATATCTAATTATACAAGAAACTGACCTCCTTGATGGTATAAAGTTTTCAGATTAGAAGAAAGATGCAGAATAAACACGAAATTTTAATATTAAATAAATTAATAACTTTTTCTTCATTGATGCCAACAATCTAGCATTGCAAGTAACTTACTGGCTAGGATTATATAAAAAAAAAAAATTTTAATTAACAACATGTACAATTGAATTAAAAGTTGTTTTATCAATTTATTAGTACAATTGGCTATGTAACTAACTCGCACCTGTGCCTCTGACCAATCCTCACACTTTGTACCATCCAAGCCTATGAGTTAATTGCATAACTCAAGAATAATAATTAATAAATTTAGTAACTTTCAAATGGAATACACCTTGTTGAACTTGCATGTTTTATATACTTTTAGCCGGTGAGTTATTTACAGTTAGTTGTTGCCATTGCTGGAGGAAAGGATCATCAATAAGTTGAATATTAAAATGATATGTTTTATTGCATCTTTTTCTAATCTGCTAGTTTTATACATTCTAAGGTGGTCATTTTCTTGCATAGTGGAACTGACACTCTTACTTCACATACACATACTGACCATATATAAACATATTTTAATGGAAATTTGTGTCCTTTTAGTGTTTATTTATTTATTCATTTAATTTTTTTTTTAATTTTTTATATTTAAATGGAATTTTTTTGTTTGTTTGTTAAATATAAAATTGATTACCTATGTTTAGAAATAATTACTTAAATTTGAAGAATTATTGGATCTTTAGAAGAACTACTGAGAAAAACCCGCTCTATGGGTGCTAGCTCCATCTTCTTTTTTTTTGTAGCAAATGTACCATTTTCATTCATTCATTTTTTTTTTTTTTTTTTTTTTTTTTTTTCAAATATGGAAGGGGGTGTGATCATATAGATATGCTTATGATGTTCTCCTGGGGACACTGATTCTTAATATATGTGGGTACATGGGTCTGTTTCAACCATTCAAGTGTGAATTGAGGACACAAGGACAAACAGACTATTTGAACTTTGTAGTAAAGATAATTAGTACTTTTTAGAAGCATAATTGATCAAAACTGCACATAAAGGAATAGCATAATTAGTCCACAAATTAGCATAATAGGGAAAAGATTAGTACTGACTTACTATTTAGTTAAAAAGTGCCTAATTCCTCACAAGAAAACCCACGACATCCTCAGATGGTTTATATGTAATACCAGACATCTTACTATAATTCTCAATTCCTTTGCTTGTTTGTTTGATAACTCATTATCGACAATTGGGCCTAAGGGAATCAAATTTTAAAGGTTTGAAAGGGTAACCTTGGGGTGGTTATAAGAGAGATTGGTGAAGATCAGATCAAAGTAATACCCAGGCTGTGAATTTTTTCTATTTTTATTTATTATTATTATCCCCCCACCCCCCTGGTTGTAGTCACAACTCCATGCCTGAGTACAACACCTAGTTTACTAGAAACCACTATTGTGTAAATACAAATACGTCAGCAATCCCTCTCATTTTCTTTCCATTTTTTCTTTTCTTTTTGAGCCCTTTAGGCTGTTTGTCCAAGTGTCTGATATGTGACAGGAATCAAACAAACCAATACAAAAATCTCAAATAATAGCAAGATATAAAAAAATATGAAATTTGATAATACTATCATATTTCACTACATCATAGTAATAAGAAATACAGTTTTCTAGTGTACATACAATTGTATGTTAGAATCTAAATCTGTCATTTATCAATCAGCCATAAATTTGAGCATAAAGGTAGACCTCTTGCATTTTCCGTCTTAGGCCATCTTGGAAGGAAAATGCATAGATATATTGAGATTAGACATTATTAATTAGCTCATCTTTTGATAGAAACACTTCATTTGTATATCAAAATTGAGAATTGAAAACTCACCCGCTATGATTTTAATATTGTGCAGGGGGGATGGGAGGATTGGACAAAGTTTAATGAAATAAATATTTGAAATAAATAAAATTTCATCAACTCAATTGTTACACATCATAATGAAATAAAAATATTAAATACTCTTACATCCTCACCTTCTAATATGATAAAGACAAGAGGAGAGGTGAAGGATGAGTTCACTGATAGTGTTATTCTTGGCTCACTGTAGTAGCATGACTACTCACCTTCTGTTACATATCAAGTCAGCAGGTGGGGCAGAGAGTCAAAGAGACACATGTTCAAAAGAAAGTTGATCATTGATGTCTTCCAAGATAAGGTAATACAATATCATGAGAAAGTAAAGATCTCACCCTCTTCAACGATGAATTCAGAACATGTCAGAGAGAAAGAGAGAGATACAAACAGAGGATTGTTCAAATACAATCTTTTAAATATAATTTTACATTTCTTCAAGCATTTTAATAACTCAATAATGACATCAAACCAGGAGGTTATAAGAGAGAGAAGAGAAACATTGTTAAATTATGTTGAATAAGCCATGCCTTTAAACTAAAGAGAAGTGTTCCAGCGTGACATCCAAACTCACCTTCTAATGATGAAAATAACATCAAGTTGGTCATGTGAACAAACAGAATGGCATGCCATTAATCAAGTCATGTCACTGTAGTGATAGCAACTCACCAGCTGTGATCATGGATTGGTCATTCAATGGGTTAAAAAAAACGGAACGAGATATGAATCAAAATTAAGTTGATTAATGATAATGCATTATTATCGATGACTCACCTTCTATAATTGTATAAAATAAGCATATCATACACAGAGAAATAATTCATTCACACATTTTAATACAAGCTGATTAGTTCAAGTTTACAAATAGTGATATGAAGTCTATATTTGCAACAAAAAACCACAAAAAACTTACAATCTGTGATGATGTAACAAAGGTCAGATAGTAGCGTGTGTAGGTTGAATGGAAAGATAACAAAAAATTCAATATAAGTCTACCATGTCATGTCATACAATCAAAATCAATATCTTAAGTTAGACAACAGCTCACCCGCTGCAATGAGATTAAGGCAGTAAAAAAGGGAGGGAGTTTAAATATATTATTTGATGATTTCATACTAGCATTAAGCAGTATATAAACTCACTGCCTATAATGATGATGGGAAGTCAATACAATGGCAAAATGTATTGTGACATGTTAAAATGTGAGCTTATCCATTCATATTTTTAAAATAACGTTCAACCTGTAAAATTTAACTTACTTCCTGAAAGGGCAGGAGGATTGGCATTAGGCATGATACATATTTGAAAATATGATTTAATCAGTTTATATCACACTGTGGTGTATAATACGACACTTATAGCAACTCACTTTCTACAATATTATTTGGAAAAAGAAAAAAATATTTAAAAAAATATTAATAAATTCGTCTTCACTAAAATGTCAGCATTGTTTGAACTTACAGCCTATAAATACAATACAAAATCACACAAATAGGAAAAAAGACATGCTCAATATTTGACAATTCTATGTAGAAGGAATGCGAGTATATGTAATAGCTTTTGTTTTGTTACTAAACTCACAGCCTATGTGTTCATATCATCGTGTTTGACATGGAGAGAGATACAGAGAAAAGTAAGGTGATCAGTTCCTGTTTTCACAACCATGAGTATTGAACAAACTCACATCCTATATGAAAGTTTATAAAAGTTAAGTAGATTGAACAAACACAATGATTCAATAATATCAAGATAGTTTTGGAATAGAAATTTCTCACCCGCTATGATGACATTGTTATCAATTGTAACGAAGAAAGAAATAAGAGAGATAATAGTGTTGATAAGTAAACATTTTTATACAGTTTTATCAATACACTAATTCCAATTGAGTTACTAACCTTCTACAATTGACAGAGTCATTGGATTGGATTAAAACAGAAAGGAGAGGTTTCAAATATTGATCATTTTATTAGTAATAATATAAACCAAACAGAAATAGTCTGTAAATTACTCACCATCTGTTACACACAATTACAAAGCAAAAAGCTCATAAATTTGATCAATTGAGACTTTAATATACAAAATTTAAGGTATTATAAATAACTTACCTCCTAAGAGAAACATGCAATATTGGTAGAAAAATATGAATGTATGTTAAAAAGTTAGTTTTAATATAAAATTAACTCACATCCTGTGATGATGAAAATATTAACAGCAGTGCAGTTGAGGTGAAGGAAAAGAAGAAAAAATTTATATATATATATATATATATATATATATATATATATATATATATATATACACTAATTTATTCAAATGAAAATGTAATTCACCTTCTACAATGATATAAATTCCATCAACGAAGAAAGATATTATTAGTAGAAATTTTTGTTAATGTGACGAATTCTTGCATTAAATTAGAATTATTCTTGTTAGGTAATGACTCACAGGCTAACATCATGTAAACCAAAATGTTAAAGAGAGAGAAAAGAGGGACATAGAAGGAAAAATAAAAATATTAACATTTTTATATATATTTTTTTTTCAATTTTAACTTACCAGCTACCATAAAATATATTGTAGAAGTTGGACAGGAGAGAGAAAGAAAAGAATCACATTTAAGTTGTAGTTGATATTACATTTTCCTCAGTTTTATTAACAGTGTATATAAAACTCACCCGCTATGGTGTAAGGTAAAGTTGTCACATTGGATGGAGAGAGAGAGTTTATTCACGTATACATGTTAGTATAATCAAATATAAAATGAATATATATATTGACTTCCTCATGGTGGCACTTGCTGAGTGAGTACTATATATTACTTACCCACTGTGACGATGTTCGAAATAAAAAATTAAAGAGTGAATAAACAAGTTCAAATATTAATTGAATAATGTGTTTATGATCGCTACATTCTAGCACATCACAAACACTCACCATCTGTATACAGAAGGATTACAATGTACAAATATATACAATCAGCAACATTATTGAAAGAGACAACAGATGTATAGCTAACAGTAATGTAGTATTTTTATTAACTTGCCTCCTGGGTTGTCTTCATAATGGAGTAATTGACAGAAAGAGAGAAATGATTAACATATTCACAACTTCCAATAATCAACTATAGCAAAGTGAATAACTTACCCCCTATTACATACAGTAAGGCAGGAAAGATAGGGATAAGAGCAGTTTTAATCAATGACATCTTTGAAAATATTCCTAATTCACAAGTACTCACCACCTAGGATCATATAATCAGAAGGTAGACATTGATAAAAGGGAGAGAAAAAAAAAATTTAATGTACAAATATATACAATCAGCAACATTATTGAAAGAGACAACAGATGTATAGCTAACAGTAATGTAGTATTTTTATTAACTTGCCTCCTGGGTTGTCTTCATAATGGAGTAATTGACAGAAAGAGAGAAATGATTAACATATTCAAAACTTCCAATAATCAACTATAGCAAAGTGAATAACTTACCCCATATTACATACAGTAAGGCAGGAAAGATAGGGATAAGAGCAGTTTTAATCAATGACATCTTTGAAAATATTCCTAATTCACAAGTACTCACCACCTAGGATCATATAATCAGAAGGTAGACATTGATAAAAGGGAGAGAAAAAAAAATTTCAATTAGGTTTTTAATCACAAAAAAAAAATAAATAAAAAAAAATAATAATAAATAAATAAATATATATATATATATATAGTTACTTACATCCTTGATTATTAAGCCAGCCTATTAAACAAAGTAAACAAAAAAAAAAAAAATATTAAATTTAATTAATTTATCAAGATCTTTGGTTATTACTATTTAAAACTCACCTTAATCACATGAAAATAGCAAGTTTGATGAAATTTGAAGGGAATTTGATTAACTCTCACTAAATTTGAAGTGACTCACCCTCAGATACTATTAACCCAGTAGGTGGGATAGAGAGACAATAGAAATATTGAAATTAATAACAACACTTAATATTTATTGATAATTTACTAAATAGTATTTTAACTACACAGCTAGTTAGTATTTCAGAGGGAGAGAAAAGAAAGTATATGTAAAAATATTACAGTAGAGATATCACTTTCCAGGTAGAAATAGCTTGACATCCATAAAAACTTACATCCTATTAAAAGATATATTGATAAAGAAATACCATTCAAATTATAGAGAATAACTTACATCCTACAAAGTTGACAAATTAGACAGAGAAAGACAACAGGAAATGAAATAAGTCAATCTAATGTTCTTTCTTGTGCTAAGAGGAATCTAACAATGTAAATAACTCACTTGCTATATTTACAGTTGTATAGGAGAAATTAAAAAACAAAAAAAAACAAAATAAAAAAAAAAAAGATTAATGCAACTTGTAATTGTATTTCTTCATTTTTAGGAGAATTTTTTTGTAGTGAAACAGATAACTCACTCCCTAGGTTGATATTAAGTTTAGAAGTTAAAATGGAGAGATGAGATGGAAATATTAGTTGAAATTTTAAATATATTATCATAACCTAAACAACATCCTAACTATACTATTAACTCACAGACTATGATATATAAGACAGCAGGTGATAAACACAGAGATAGAGGGAGAATGCTTGATTAAATGTTAGCTCATGACTATATTCCTTCATAGCAACAAATACTACTTACGCACTACAAAGATGTAAAGTTAGCAAATTTGTCAGAAACCACAAAAAACGTGAACAATCATTAATGAATTCATAATTTCAACCTGGTAGCAAATATTTAACTTAAACTTGCGCATTAATTTGAACTCACCTCCTATGTTTGTTTGCATATGTCAACAAATTGCAGCAAGAGAGAGACAAGAAAAGTGTATTTTTAAAAATGGTTGTCCTGTTATAAAATAATTTTATAACATCATTGATTAACTTACCACCTGTGTTGGTATAGAGCCAGTAAATTACAGAAAGGGAAACAAGAATCTAATTCGAATACAAGTTATCCTACTTCAATATTACTATTTCAAACTCACCGTCTACATTATCATAACCAGCAAAAACAGAATGAGGGAGTGAGAAAACAAGAATTTAATTGGAATAAAAGTTATCTTACTCAATCTCACTATTTCAAACTCACCTCCTGTATTAGCATATAGTCAAGAAAAAGAGAATGAGGGAGAGAGAAAAATAAGAACTGTTTTAAAAATGTTATTCAATCTTACAACAATCCTACTATTTTTAACTCACAACCTATATTCAACAAAACAGAATGAGGGAGAGGGAAGAACAAGAAATGTATTTTAAAAAATGTTATCCAATATTACAACAATCCTACTATTTTTAACTCACAAACTATATTCAACAAAACAGAATGAGGGAGAGGGAAGAACAAGAAATATATTTTAAAAATGTTATCCTATCGTGATAACAAAACACATTAAGCTAAATTTCTAACTTACTTCCTATGTTGGAAACAGTCAGCAAATTTTATACAAAGAGTGAAACAAGAAACATGAATATTATATAACAATAAACAGAGACAAAAGGGGTTCACACACAAGGTGGTAAGAGATATATTCCATTCAATTTGATCTAATATGATGTTATACTATTAAAAAATTATTGTTGAAATAAATGTAATCTCACATGAATAAAAGCATTATTAACTCACATACTACATTAGTATAAAGTCAACAAATTACAGAAAGAGGGAGAGAGAAACAAGAAATTTGATTTTTAAAAGTTACCTCTGGCAGTAACAAACTCTAAGTTATATTTTAGACTCACATGCTACATTGAAAACAGTCAGCAAGTTGTATGCAAGAAATGTCAAAAATAAATATTACATAATGATAGACAGACACAGAAGAAATTTACACCAAGAGTAGCAATTCAATTTTATTAAATATATTATACCTTGTTAAAATTATTGACTTTTTAACTTACCGGCTGTGTTGAATCCAGCAAACACAGAAAGAGAGAGACAAGAAACTTACTGAAATAAATTGATCTTACTTGCATATTGCTATTATTAACTCACCATCTATGTTAGTATAGAAGCAACAAATTACAGAAAGAGGGAGAGAGAAACTAAAAACTTGCATTTTAAAAGTTAACAATTGCAGTAATAAATAGTAAGATAAAGTTTTAACTCACTTCCTACGTTGGAAGCAGTCAGAAAGATGCATACAAGAAATGTGGAAAATGAATATTATATAAAGATAGTGTCATATTCTCTATATTACTCTCTATCATTGTGTATAACTTGCCATCTATGATGATCAAATACAAAAATAAAATGAAAAAATAAGAATAAATGAACCAATGCTCAATGTTAATCGATGTCTTACTTTCTATATATTTCAGAAGGTTGAGTTGGAGAAATGGGACATTATTTATTTTAAATTGATAATGCATCTTCCTTCATAACAATAATGTACAACTCACAATCTGAGGGGATATTAATGATAAGAATACATTTATATAAATACATATATATACACATATATATATACATATACCTTCTTCAGATTTACTCTATAACTCACCCACTATGACAATATAAATTTGGCATGTTAGGAAAGAAAAAGATGAAGAAAATAATACAATTACATACCCTACTCAAGTTTGGTTCTCCTGACTATTTTCTATCATTGCATATAACTTACATACTGCGATGATACACAGACATAAAAATGAAACAGTGTAACACATTTTAATTTTAATCAATTTAGGTCTTACCTCCTATGAAAATTCAAAGTGAGTTTGTAAGAGCGTTAGAGAGAAAGATATGACATTAGATAGAATCATCATGTTCCATGATTATCAAATGATAATTATAAATGAGTAAAGTAGAGAGAGAAAAGAATTAGAAAAAAGGACACGTTTAAAATTAAATTGATGATTGCTTTCTTCATAGCAATACTGTTCAACTCACCATCTGTGATGATAACCAGTCAGCAAATAAGAGACAGAGATACAGGTGAGATTCAAACATAAAAATTCATATCATAATGTGATAGCATTATCTAGATCTGTAAGAAACTCAGTTTATATAACAATCTAATAATATAAATTTACACAAAGAATAGTGAATATATAATCCAAGTTAATTCATTGCATTATTTTGTGCAAACAAAGTAGAATTGTGTATTTTTAGCTCACTTTCTGTTGGTATACAGCCAGCAAGTTATGGATAAAGAGATGGTATGCTTGATAACAGCATAAAATCTAGCCTCCCTCAGCAATAATCTATAACTCACAAACTGAATTTAAATGGTTACAGATAGACACAAGTGGGAATTAAAAAATATGCGTCAAGTTATATTCTCCACATAAAACCTGCTATGATTATTACCTACCTATTGCAAGAGGGAAAAGGCAAACAATCGGTAAAATTAAAGGAATAATGTCCAAACTTGTTTTGATTCATATTTTACTCACCTCCTTTGTTGATTCAGTATGAGCAGGTAAGAGAGACAGAGAAAGAAACAGGTCCCAATGTATGGTTATGAATAAATCCTCTCTCATAGCAATGTTTATAGCTCACAATCTGTAATAATATAACATCAGTAGAGACGAAAACATGTGTAAACATTAACTCATATATATCATCAAAGAAAAAAAAATTAATTATAGCAGAATTATAAATAACTCACATGCTGATGTGAGTATAGCAGGTTATAGATGGAGAGTAAAGAGACGTGTAATTATTGATAAATTTGTATTCTATATTATAGCTATATTTAAGCACTGCAAGTAACTTACTGCCTTGGATAGCAAAATACCGGAAGTTTTTCAAGAGAGGAAATCAGAGATATTTACAATTTAAAAGATTAACTGCATTACACAAGTGATGATGGACTATTGAGAACCATTTCAACTCACTTCCTATGTTTATATTCAGAAGCAAGATATAAAGGATAAAAGAGAATTAAATAAACTAATGCTATTTGAAGTATTAACAAAATTTAGATTATTATAACTCACAATCTATGTGATGTGTAGCCAGAAAAATTTGATCAAGCGAGAGAAACGAGATATTTACAACAAAAATGGAAAATATATTTTTAATACACAAAAAAAAACTAGTCAAACTAACCTCCTGTAATATGATAAAAAAGAAATAAACATTTAATATAGTGAGAAAAATATAAAATAAATATACAAATCCTAATGTAATCAGGTAATTCATGCATAACTTGCCTCCTATGATGATATGCAGACAGTAAGCATTGACCGAATAAATATAAGGTGTCCAATATTCATCAAATAATGCCTTACAAACCTCCTACAATTCAAAATGAGTTGGAATGATAGAGACGAAGACAAATGCAATTGCACTGCTTCCTTTAAAATAAATACTGATACTTAGCATTCATACTCACCGAACACTACAATACATAGTCAGAAAATTAAAAGGAGGGAATATTGTATCAAACTTCAGACTTAGTTTCTTTCTAGTGATATGTAGCACAACCAAAACAATTTAAATAACTCACCCCCTATATGATGATACAAATACAAAATGTTAGATGAAAAATAAGAGTGATAAACAAACTAATTTAGTCAATTCATGATTTCTAAATCATGTACAGCAATATCACAACAACAAAAACTCACTCTCTATGATATGGAGCATTTAAAAATAAGAAAACAAGATAAAAATTTGAACATAAATTTTGTATATAATATTTAATACTAACCTCCTATTGTGATAATAGTTTCAGCAATTTGCAAAAATAATGAAACAAGCATTTAAATTTAATTGTGTGGATCAATTTCTTATATTCTTATGTGGTGCAGAGCAGTATTCTAGCAATATAAATAACTTACTTGCTATGTTTGTATATAGCCAAAAATTAGCCAGTAATTTCAAAAAAAAGAAGGGAAAAAAAATTGTTTTAATATTCTTCTTAAAAAAATATTCCATGCTTGTATATCTAACTCTCACCATCTATGAAAGTCAATAAATTAGACAAATAGAGACAAGGAATAGTATAACACCGATTATGATGCCATATCTTCTAAATGAAAAGCAACTGCACTCTATAAAGAACCTCACCTCCTTTGATGAAATATAGTGAACATGTTGGTCAAACACAGAGTGAAAGACTTTTCATTGAAATCAAGTATATTTCAAATGTATAATAATAACATCATAACCTACCTTCTACAATGGTATAAAAGGATATTAAAAAGAAATAATGTCAAGATGATCAATTAAGCCATATGACTATATTTGAAATAACTTGCCCTCTATGACAATATAGAAATGGCAGTTACCAAAAAGTTATGTACACATATAATTAAATTAATCAATTATTACTATATTATACAAATATAGCATTGTAAATAACTTACCAACTAGGTTAGTAATATATAACCACCATTTTTTAAGACAGAAAGGTAAAATAGGAAGTTTCACATAGGTTATAAGTAATAAAACTATGTCAACTTTTAAATAATATCATTGGTTCAACTCACTTCCTAAGATGATTCAAAGGCACAATGAACAAGTCAAAGGAGAAAAACTTTCAACTTTGAGGAATTAATTATATCTCTTAAGTGATATACCCACAAATCACTCACCTCCTGCAAAGATAGGTGATGATAGCAAAGAAACAATCAAAACATTCAAATGTAATCTTTATATATATATATTATATCTTTTAAATGATATTCATGGCATTGTAAAAACTTACCCGCTATATTAGAAATATACCATCACCGTTTTTTAAGACAGAGAAGGAAAAAAAGAAAGTAAGTTTTATATTGGTTATAAGTAATAAACTTTTGTAAACTTTGAAATAATATCATTAGTCAACTCACTTCCTAAGATTATTCAAATGCACAATGAACAAGTCGAAGGAGAAAAAATGTCACTCTAAGTGATCAATTATATCTCTTAAGTGATATATCTACAAATCACTCACCTCCTGCAATGATAGAAAATAGCAAAGAAACAATTATAAAATTTAAATTTATCTATCCATATATCTATCTATATATATATATCCATGTATATACATATACTTATATTAACTCACCTTCTATGATTATTTCAAAATAAGGTTGAAATGACAAAAAAATTAAGCATTGTTCATAATCAGTCTATCCTATTCACCTTCTAAAATGTATATTCAAATTTTCAAATTAACAATAATATGATGTATACAAATGATAGCACTCATCATAGAAATTGCTTACCCACTACAGTGATATAGGTAGTGAGCGTAACAAAGTTGATACCAAGATATTTCCAGTGAAGATTAGATCAATGATTATTTCAGTGATTTTAACATTCTAGATAACTGACGTTCTATGTCAGCAAATTAATCAGACAATATTAAACATTATTTACTATTTTTAATATGATAAATTACTAACTTTCTGGAATTACATCAAGTCATCAGATAGGGCAAAGTGTAAAGAATAGAGAAGAAATTTCCAATTAAATATAGTCATTTTCAATCATTTGTTATATATTTCTAAAAATTGAAAAATATCAATGACTCACATCCTATTATTAGGTGAAGTCATCAGGTTAATACATTTAATTATGCATATAAAAAAGCAGAAATTTTTGAATAAACATAGTCATTTTTGAAACAGTTGTTTATGATCTTTCAGTTAAAAATAACAAACCTTCTGTTTGACGAGAACAGAAGTTGATCAAGTGAAACAAGATATATGTTCACATTGATGGCAATTTCCTTACAATATTTGAAAGAATCTCACCTTCTGAAATTGCATAGGTCCAGAAGGATATAAAGAGATAAGTTAGATTATTGATAAGTTTTCATTATTAAAGAATAAAATCTAGTATTATAAGGGGAAAAAGTTACCGTCTATTTAGAAAACAGCAGTTTGAATAGCCAGAAACATGGGGAGTGTTAAAATGCTCATTTAATGATCAATATGCATTTTCTTAGTTATAGAGGTTTGTAGTTTACTAACCATCTGTGATAAAATTTACATAAAGATAAGATAGACAAACAGTAGTGGGTCAGGGAAGAAAAGATTTGGTTATAGAAGTTAAAAAATAAGAGAAAGGAAATGTTTTCTGATCATTATCATTTCAGGTATTTATTACTGCTAGCCAAAGTTATGTTTCAACAAATAACTTACCTCCTATGATGATATTAAGCAAACATGTTGAATAAAGGGAGAAAGAAGATAAAATGAATTGAAAGTGAGTTCAACTCTTTTCTTACAGATACCATAATTTGTACCATCAAAATAACTCACTCTCTAATGATAGGAAGGAATATTTGGGAAATGAGATGGTGAGTTCAACAATTATTACATATTTATACCTGAAATAACTCACCCACTATCGAAGGATTAAAGTTAGTAGTTCATACAATTATATGAGACAATATATACACATATACATGTATGCAAGTATATATATATACATATATATTCAAATACAATTATATTGATCTGTCTTATTTTATGTGTGTGTTAAAATGGCTTACCTCCTACATTGGTTTAGAGTCAGTAAGTTTTAGAAATGACAAATGAAGCATCCACATATGTATATATAGTAAATTAATTATATATATATATATATATATATATATACATAACTTACTCTCTATGATGATAATGTTACAAGTTTAGCCAATAAGATGCAAAGTATTTAATGTCCATAAACTAATTCATAGTAAATATTGTGCAAGTAACTCACCTCCTATAACGTATTAAATCAAAGTGAGAGAAGAGAAACATTAATATTTAATCTTATTAGTTAATAAAATAACTCACCCACTATTAATGATTAAATGTTTAGTTATAAATGGAGACGAGAAATGTAATTAAGTAAATCCGCTCATCATGTGTAATACAATTATATTGATCAATCTTATTCTAGGTGTGTGTTAAAATAGCTCACCTCCTATGTTGGTTTACAGTGAGTAAGTTTTAAAAATGAGAACTGAAGCATCCATATATATACATAGTAAATTAATTATATGCATAACTTACTTTCTATGATGATAATGTTACAAGTTTAGCAATAAGATATAAGATGTAATTAATGTTCATAAACTAATTCACAGTCAATATTGTGCAAGTAACTCACCTTCTATGACATTGCAACAAACATTAAATCACAGTGAGAGGAGAGAAACATTAATATTTCACTTTATTGGTTAATGAAATAACTCACCCTCTATTAATGATTAAATGTTGAGTTGACATGAAGAGATGAGATATATATGTACTCAAATGCAATTAATCAAGATAAGATAGACAAACAGTAGTGGGTAAGGGAAGAAAAGATTTGGTTATTATAAGTCCATCATTTCATCAATTTCAAGCGACAGATGTATTATCATTGAAATAACTCGCCTCCTGGGATCACATAAAATGAGCATGTTGGACAAAGACGGAGGAAGGAAACATCAAAATTAAAGTTTTCAACTTATGCCTTAGAAGTTCAATATTAGTAAATAACTTGCATTCTGTAATGATATGAATTCGGTGGATAATAATAGAAGGGGACAAATTAGCTATGTTCAACACTTTTTCTTTTTTTAAATATGCTACAGATAGAGACAATAGGTACTCACCATCTATGATGATAGGATTGTAAAAGTTAAAAAATAAGAGAAAGGAAATGTTTTCTGATCATTATCATTTCAGGTCTTCATTACTGCTAGCCAAAGTCATGTTTCAACAAATAACTTACCTCCTATGATGATGATATAAAGCAAATATGTTGAATTATGGGATAAAGAAGATAAAATGAATTGAAAGTGAGTTCAACTCTCTTCTTACAGATACCATATTTTGTACCATCAAAATAACTCACTCTCTAATGATAGGAAGGAATTTTGGGAAACGAGATGGTGAGTTCAACAATTACCACATATTTCTACCTGAAATAACTCACCCACTATCGAAGGATTAAAGTTAGCAGTTTATACAATTATATGAGACAATATATGTACACACACATATACATATATATATACATATATTCAAATACAATTATATTGATCTATCTTATTCTATGTGTGTGTTAAAATAGCTTACCTTCTATATTGGTTTACAGTCAGTAAGTTTTAGAAATGGGAAATGAAGCATCCACATATATATAGTAAATTAATTATATATATATATATATATATATATATATATATATATGTATGTATATATATATATATACATAACTCACTCTCTATGATGATAATGTTACAAGTTTAACCAATAAGATGCAAAGTATATTTAATGTCCATAAACTAATTCATAGTAAATATTGTGCAAGTAACTCACCTCCTATAACATATTAAATCAAAGTGAGAGAAGAGAAACATTAATATTTAATCTTATTAGTTAATAAAATAACTCACCCACTATTAATGATTAAATGTTTAGTTGATAAATAGACAAGAAATGCAATTAAGTTAATCCGCTCGTCATGTGTAATGCAATTATATCAATCAATCTTATTCTAGGTGTATGTTAAAATAGCTCACCTCCTATGTTGGTTTACAGTAAGTTTTAAAAATGAGAACTGAAGCATCCATATATATATACATAGTAAATTAATTATATACATAACTTACTTTCTATGATGATAATGTTACAAGTTTGGCCAATAAGATACAAGATACAATTAATGTTCATAAACTAATTCATAGTCAATATTGTGCAAGTAACTCACCTCCTATGACATTGCAACAAACATTAAATCACAGTGAGAGGAGAGAAACATTAATATTTCACTTTATTGGTTAATGAAATAACTCACCCTCTATTAATGATTAAATGTTGAGTTAACATGAAGAGATGAGATACATATGTACTCAAATGCAATTAAGTCAAACCACTCATTGCTTTAAAATGGAAGTGTTCAATTTACTCACCCACTATTTTGGTATAGCCAGTTCATTTTAGAAATGAGAATCGAGACAGATAATTTAACTTAGTAGAATATTTTATTTTATCTATATCAAACTTACTTCCTATTATGAAAAGTCAGCAGTTGTTAGAAATATATATATATATATATATATATTTTATTTTTTTTATTTAATTTTTTAATCTATTTATTTATTTATTTTTTATTCTAATTCAAGGTTGCAGCACTACTGCTAGTATCTCACCCTCTCCTATGATGTTATAACAAGCACATGAGGTGACAGTAGGAGGAGAGAAACATTAAAATTTAGGTGGATTGAATATCAGTTTTAAATAACTTACCAACTACAAAGATATGAAACAAAAGGTGGCATAAAGATACAAATTTGATATGTCCGCATTTTATTCTTTCATATATATATTAATATACATGATAGGTACTCACTCTCTATGTTGATATGAAAGGAGCAAATGTATAAAAATTTAAATGCAATGTCATCTCATAGCTAAGGAGCAAATTTCTAACTTTCTATTAATAACTTCACCTCCTAGATGCAATTAACAGGGGAAACAAGATATAATGAGATAAGTTAGTTAAAACTTGTTCCTAGAATAAACTAATACACATATCAAGAAATTAAGAACTCACCTTCTATATATTGTCATGTAAAGGCGTGTGTGACAAAACAGAATAGAAAATTGGATAGTGAAGAGATAGTTGTACTTTGGAGTAACTCACCTCCTTTGATATTATGCCCACAGGTTTTATCAAGATGTGAGACCAATGCATATCAATTGATCAGCTGAATTGTTATATTTACAGTAAAATTATAATAATGAACTCACAATCTAAAATGGAGTGTAGATACACAGCAGGTTTTACACAAGTAGAAAACAGGCATGTTTATTTTAAAGAAATGTACTCATTTATATTATTAAAGGACTATTCTTTAATACTCACTTGCTATCATGAAGTAAAGAATCAATTTAGATCAGGAGTGACACAAAGTTATTTAATATTCATATTATAACACCATATTTTCAACAAGAGGAAGAAAATAAACATTCAGGTTGATTAATCATGCCTCCCAAGGGATACATTTTTTAATAAATCACCTTCTGTTATGACAAACAATTGAATAATAAAGCCACATAACAGGTATATAAACTTTAATATATTCATCCAATTATATAAATATATATATATATATTACATCATTGGAACTTACCCTCTAAGATGATTATATGTTAGTCAGTATTTTGAAAACAAGATATACCCATTAAAGAGAGTTACTTAAATGTAAGTTATATTACTCACCTTCTATAATGATGTATTATGAGAAGGTAAGAAAGAAAGTTAATATCATACTTCAAGTTTTTGAAGTAGCAGTCTGCAAACTACTCACCCTCTACAATAATTTAACAAACATTTTTGACAGCAGATGACATGAGAATAAAGCAAGAGTATATTTGTGAACTATTTATTAAATTAATATAATATTTAGCACTTGATAACTCACCTCCTTTGATATCAGAAGATTAACCAGAATTATTATTGAAGGAAAAATTATTATTCTTTTGTTTTACTATCATTGTATACAAGATATAACTCACTTCCTATTATTAAATAGTCGTCAAGTCATATCAACAATAGAGCAGAGATCAAAATTAAAAAACAATTTAACTGCATTATTATTTTAATAATAAAATAACACACACACCTTTATTTTGCGAAGGGTCAGGTCAAGTAAGAGCAACAAGAGACATGTTCCTAGTGATAGTACTTCGCTAGCAAATCTGGAAATAAACTCACTTCCTATGATGATACAGAGCCAAAAAGAAAAGTGGACATGATATTCATAGATCAGTATGTCTGTCTGACGACACACTTCAGTAATGTATTAAAATTAAAATGTCTTACCTCCTTTTGTGAAGGGAGTTAAAGTTTGAACAAAAGGAGACAAGATATGTGTGCAATATTAATCATCAGTTGATCAATCTATATTTTGGTGACTAAAGAGCTCTGTGGGACTCACCAACTTTGATTCAAAAAATTAGCAGGTGAACAAAGATAAGTGAAATAATGTGATATCATATTAATAAGTGAAACAGGAGACATGTCTATGTTGGCTATTGAATTTAGGTCTTCAAGTTAACTATATTACTCACCCTCTATAATGGTACATTATGAGAAGGTAAGAAAGAAAGTTAATATAATACTTCAAATGTTTGCAGTAACAATGCCATATATCATGCAAACTACTCACCCTCTACAATGATTTAGCAAACATTTTTGACAGCAAATGACATAAGAACAAAGCAGGAGTATATTTGTGAACTATTTATTAAATGATTTTAATATTTAGCAATTGATAACTCACCTTCTTTGATATTAGAAGATTTAGCAGAAAACATTATTGAAGGAAAAATTGTTATCCTTTTGTTTTACTATCTTTGTACACAAGAAATAACTCACTTCCTATTATTAAGTAAAATCGTAAAGTTGTATCAACAATAGAGCAGAGATCAAATATATATGAGCAATTTGACTGCATCATTATTTTAATAATAAATAACACACATACCTTCTTTTTGCGAAAGGTCAGGTCAAGTAAGAGCAACAAGAGACATGTTCCTAGTGATAGTACTTCGCTAGTAAATTTGGAAATAAACTCACTTGCTATGATGATATAGATCAAAAATATATAGAAAATTGGACATAATATTCATCGATCAGTATGTCTGTTTAACAACAAACTTCTATAATGCATTAAAATGTCTTACCTCCTATTGTGAAAAGAGTTAACAGTTCAAACAAAAGGAGACAAGATATGCGTGAAATATGAGTCGTTAGTTGATCAATCCATATCTTGGTGACTAAAGAGCTCTGTGGGACTCACCAACTTTGATTCAAAAAAAAATTAACAGATGAACAAAGATATGTGAAATAATGTGATATCATATTAATAATTGAGACTGGAGACATGTGAATGTTGGTTATTGAATTTAGGTCTCCATGTAATTAAAAAAATTAATAATAGTTTTGCATTTCAAATATCATACCTCCTATGAGGATATAGAATTAGAATATTGAAGAATGGGGAATGAAACGCATCCAATTTTGAGTAAATTTGTTCACAGATTGAAGTGATTGAATAATGAAGAACTTACTCTCTAAATTATAGATGTGACAATGGCAATTAAAACAGGAAGAAATGCCTATCAATTCATGCTATAACTCACCTCCTTTGATATCAGAAGAATATAAAAAAAATTATTAAAGTAAACTTGCTTATTCTTTTTTTTCCTATAATTTTACTCACTTTCTAATATTAAATATAGTTATCGAGTTGTTAATGATAGAACATAGACAATAAAAAAAATAATTAAAGAATTCATCCATGTAATTAATCTAATGATGAATGATGAAATAGCATACCAGCTTTATTATGGAAGAGGTCAGATTGATTAAGAGCGACAAGATAAATGTTCCGATTGATAGCAACAATCAAATAACTTTTGAAATAAGCTCACCTCCTACAATGACACATATCCAGAATGATAAAAAAGATAGACAGAGGAAAATAGTAAATCAGATTACACTATCTGATGCTAAACTTTAGTATTGTTTGGTAATGTCTTACCTTCTGTAGAGACAGTTTGAACAGCATGAGAGAAGATGTGTTAAAATGTTAATTATTAATTGATCTATCCATCTCTTGATGATTACAGAGCTTTGTATGTGACTTACCAACTTTGATAAAAAGTCAGCATGATGGACAAACATGTCAGATATTGTGATATCATATTGATAAGTAAGACAGGAGGCATATTTAATGTTGGTTGATAATTTAGATGTGGACAAATATTATACCTCCTATAAAGATAAAAAGCCAGAATATTGAAGAATGGGAAGTGAAAGACATCAAATTAGAATTTTCAGTTCATCATTTGTTGAAGAAATAACGTTAATGAAGAACTCGCCTTCTAAATTATAGAAGTGAGAATTGTAATCAGGGCATGAAGAAATGTTCATCAGTTTATGTAAAATTATATTGTATACTAACACTATGTATTATTAATAACTTACAGGAAATATAAAAAAAATAATTATATTTAATAAGATAAATATGCAACTTGTAAATCACTTGTACTAACTGGCTTACTAGTAGCATTACCTCCTGCAAAAGTAATTTTAGAACATAATGAATGAACACACCATTTCTCAAAATTTTGGTTCAATTCTTGTATTATTCTACAGCATAAAAAATGAGCACTCACCTCCTATGTTATCAGATTTTATATATTAAAAAAAGAGAGTCATGTAATGTATAGATTGGAAAATAAAATAAAAATTACAAAGTACAAAAATACAAATTCCAACGGCCACATAATTAAGTCTGCATGTTCCACCGTGAGTTTTAAGACACATTTATATGATGCCATGATTAACTTATATTATTTTACCTTAGAGACAGTAATATTCTAGATAAAATCATAACTCACCAGCTGTGTTGAAATCAAGTGGGCAAAATATAAAATTAATTAGAGACAGACATGGAAAAGTTATGTATTGATTATTTTTGTCTTCTACTGTTAATAACTCACCTCCTATGATGATACATAATGTCGTTGTTTGTTGTTTTTTTTTTTTTTAATTACATAGTCAAATTAATATTTATTGATGAATTCATATTTCCTAGTGATAGTTGAGTAACTAACTGACCCTCTGTGAATAATGTTACAGACAAGAACACGAGAGAGAGCAAGAGAAAAAGATGATGAATGGAATTTGACAAATTCACATCTTATTTTTCTATATCATTACTCCTGACAACTCACCATCTAGGATGGAAATTGACAATAAGTTTAGTACAGAGAGACAACAGAGTCAGCACACACGTCTTCTTCAAAATAAATATACTCCAGTGGCAAAAAAATTACTCACCGTCTACAATGACACCAAGTCATCAGGTTAGACAAGGAAGAAAAGGGAAGAATTCAGAGAATATTAGAAAATTCCTCTCTTTTTTCTTCTTTTTTTTTTTTTAATGGTGGAATGGCAGTAGGAAATAACCTACCTCCTGAGACCACACAAAGCAAATGTGTAGTAAAGAACAAGAAAGATACCTAATCAAATAATAGTTGAAAAGTTCATGCTTTACGGGAGGTGGCAACTCACAATCTATGAAAATATCATATCAGCAGATTGAAAATTTTACAATATTTGCAAATAAATATCTGTAAAAATCTAGCATTGCAAATGTCTTACCAACTATGATAGCATAAGGAAGCCGAGATTTAGAACAGAAAATGAGATGATCATATTAAATCCAGTCATCACTGATCAATCCAAATGAAGCATGACTAATGCACTCACATCCTGTAATTTTAAGTAAGAAAGCAAATTGATAGTTAAAATTTTGAACATGTTTAAATCAATGATATAACTCACCGGCTGTGATAATATAGCCAACAGAAATAGGTTAACAAAAGATATAGATACAAGATAGTGTCAAATACATATTTTGCTATTGATAATCTAGCTGAAATAGAATTCACCTCCTAAAATTAAAAAAAAAAGTAATTCAGACAGTGAAACATTTTTTTAAATATATGTAGCTCATTATTTAATGTTGCTCACTTCCTAAGATAGCAAATATGAAGGCAGTAGAGAGGGGAGAAATAGATATTCACATCTAAACCAACTCATATTTTCCCATAGAACAATTATTCTATTTGTTGATTTCAATGCTCACCATCTGAGATGAATTGGATTAATTTTTTGAAGATAATTTATTTTATATAGTCAATTGATACTTTCCAGCTGATAATCAAGCAATACAATAGCACACCTCCTATAAGTATACATAATTTAAAAAGAAAAAGAGAGATAAAAAAAAACATTTTAAATTATTGATCTTTTTTTTTTTTTATAAACATACATAATCAAGTTTTAATGTCACTTACATTCTAAGATATGTTGTTATTTGTTGGAAAGAAATTACAAGTTAGTGCATTTTATATACTCACTCGAGACATAATATATGACTCACCAACTATATTGGAACCATGTGAGCAGTTCATAAACATCAGAGAGAAAAAAAAAATATGATAACAAAAAAGTCTCATCTATCATCTCCAGGTGATAGCTATACTGTAGCATAATTAAGAACTAACCAACTGTGGTAATTAAAGCCAGGATGGAAAGGAAAGACACCAACAAGGTTCAATTCTCATCTTTCAGGTATCTGCAGTATATTCTAAACATACAAATAACTTACCCACTATTTGTTATGTAGCCATCAGGTGATGAGCATATACAAATATCATTATAGGATTCAAGATAAAAAAATTCATATGTTTTCTTCAATATTACACAATGTAATAACTTACCATCTTTGATGATACAAGTTTGCAAAGTTAAAGGGGCAGGGAATAATTTCATGAAAATTTAATTATTCATATCTTCAAGTAATTGCAGTAATAATCATTAATCACCCACTTGCTACATATAATACAAAACAAACAAATTTGTGAGATAAAATGAGATAATTAAGGTATCAATGAATTAATACATGAAATATTATGAGAGTAATTTTTAGCTTCATTTATTGACTAACCCACTATGTTGGTATGCAACCAGCAGGTATGAAATAAAGAAAAACCACTTCATTCATGTTTTTATTGAAAACTTCAGTATCCACTAATAGCTTACCGTCTAACACAATATAAATTAAGCAGGTAAAACACAAAATACAAAGTCAATGCTAGTCAATAAACTCATGTCATCAACAAAAAGCAATTATAAACAAACAGTTTTGTATATTAACTTACAGCCTTTGTTGACAAAGTGACATGTTCAAAAAGATGACGGAAAATTAATTATTTGGGTTATAAATTGATATGGTTTCAAGGTAAGAGCAATTATTTTTAAATAACTTACATCCTTTGAAATTAAAGTTAGAATGTTTGATCAAGGATAAAATATTCTCAAATTATTCAACTTTCAAGTGCTAGACAACCACTCTAACACTCTTATCCATTTACCATCTATAATTACAACCAAAAAAAAAACAAAAATATATATACAAATTCCCATCTAGTCATAATGATAGTAATGTAACATTTCAACACTCACATTCTGTGATGGGATAGTCAGCATGTAGAGGGTCAAACAGTGTTCTTATTTATCAAGTATATGTTTATCATGTTCACCTCCTACAATCAAATAAAAATCAACAACAAACAACAAATAACCAATAATTAGATATATGTAATGGTAATGAGCCTAATAATGCACACTAATGATACCAATAACTCACCATCTGTATTGATAGTGAATGAACAAGTTTGTCAGAGTAAAGAGATGAATGACATGCTCGAGTGCAGCTTGATTAATTAAGTGATCACAATATTTTATCCTTTTAATAGCTCACCCTTGGTGCCAGCTAGTTGTAGAAGACCAATGAAATAATAATTTATTATTATTTCATTTCTCCATCAGTAATTTTAAAATGTTTAACATTACTTACATCCTTAGATTAGGTAAAGTCAACAGGTTTCACAAGCAATAGAGAAGGGAAACAAACGTTACAAAATATTAATTTAAAAATTCATGTGATTCTTAGCATTTACAATTATACATGTAGAAAATAACCTTTTACAGTGTTCATAGATCCAAGTTATGTAAAGAAGGCATAAAGGCTCATTTATTCTTCCTACTGTTAGTACCAGCACCAACTGTTGTACTCACAGACTGTGATGACAAAAAAGGAGGAAATTGTTCAAATGTTATAAAAAGAATGTAGTCATACTGTCCTAATGATGGTAATGTAACATTTTAACACTCACACTCTGTGATGGGGTAGTCAGCATATTAAGGGATATAATATATATAAATATATATTATATATATATATTATATATATATATATAAATATATATTATATATATATATTATATATATATATATAATTATATATGATTGTATTACAATTGTCAATTTAAATGACCCACCTTGCATTTTGCATAATTTTCAATTTGGGGAGAAGAAACCACAAATATGTGAAAATTAATCCATGTTTTCCAATATAATAATGTATTCTATATACCACTGCAGGTAACTCACCAACTATTCGAGATATAAAATCAGCATGCGAAGATAAACAAGGATATATGTAAAATTTTTGTTACTCCATGTAAGTCTGTGATAGTTGTGCAATATTGAAACTCACTTGCTATAACAAAAGTGATAAATTATCAAATTATTTTGACTAATAAAAATCTCCCATATGTCAACTATACAGTTTAGCATAATTATCTCACCTTCTAAGAATTTTTAATGCCAGCAAGTTTGATAAGTGGGACAGAAGTTAATTAATTTGACGTCTATGTAATAATTACTGTTCTGTACATTAAACAAACTCACCCACTACAAAAGTTAGCAGTTCGGCAAGGGAGAACAGAAAAAGATAATTCACTCCAGTTTCTCAATTCTCAATAATCAAAATATTGATAACATTGTTCCAGCATTGTAAATAACTCACATTATATGTTGTATAGCAAGCAGTTTATGAAAAGATAGCCATCAATGCATAAATTTAGAAAGTTGACTTAAGCTATATAATACACTAATCATTATTACTTACCCCCTATGACAACGGAACATATAATATTTGACATAGAGGCAAGATATGAAATATAAAGCCATATTTGGACATAGGTACAGAGACTAAATATATAATATCAGGAACTTGAGAATGCATTGCAAAAATATATGTCTGTCGAGCTACTAAAATTGTCAAGTATGTCATTACTTACTAATTATGCTAACTTACATTCTTCTATGAATTTTTATATAGATAATTTATGGTCAATTAATTCATGTTAAATAGAAATATTCTTGAATAGTATGTAACTCACCAGCTATGATGATATAAAGTCAGAAGGATTGAAAATAAATATGAGAAAATTTTGATTAACTCTTGTTTAGAAAATATAGCATCAATCTAGCATTGCAAACTCACATCCTATGATATTTAGAAGATATTAAGTTGAACAAAGAAAGACATGGCAAGCAAATTTAAGGTAATTATTATAATGTAGTAATAAAATTTAATTAACAACACACCAGCTATGACGACACAAAATTTGGAGTTTAGATAAACAGCCGGTCAGTTAATCCACGTCAATGAAGTCATATCATTTTTCAATTTTTGAATTATGTATAACTAACCCGCTAAAATCAGCCATTTGATGATGTGAGATGAAAGACAAGTCAATATATAGAAGTTAGTTAATGTTTTCCCAAATATTAAAATATTTTGTAGCATTAAAAGGACCTCACCTCCTACATGGTGAAGAGAAAGCATGTTGAGAAATAAAATATACCAAGAAAGATATATTAATTTATTTATATATAATACAGAAAAAACTTACTTTCTATTATGAAATAGCAAATTTCAAAAGGAGTTATAAGAAAGAATTATATTATTTATGTTGCATAAAGTATCTTCAAAGATACAGCAATATTCTATTTACTGAAAAAAACTCACCATCTGTGATAAAATAAAAGCAGCAAGTTACATGAATAGAGATAATTCCATTTTTTTTGTGGGACATTTAACGACACACAGCCATCACCTTCTATAATGATTAGTCACCACATAAAAATGAAAGAACAATTGAAAGAAACATCCATATCAGGGTTGATCAACTCACATCCTACGATGATATCATATTCAAAGGTTTTAAAAGGGGATGAACATCAAGCTCATACATCAAGTCCTTGAGACTGCACCCTAAATTATGCTGAATAACTCACCATCTACAGTGATAAAAATGCACAGAATTTTAACAAATTAGTTAAAGTGCATCAATTCAATGCTCTTAAAAGTAGATAGCTTATTATTATTAAAGGCTACTCACCAACGAAATCAACTGGTATTATAGTGATACAAAAAATACAAAACAAAATCTTGCATTAATTTGCACTATTTGAGAATTTTGAAAACTCACTTCCTGTAAGATAAATCAGCAAATTTGAATAGTTTTACAAAAAGCCACATTTCATTACAAATTGACATCATTGTAACTATTACTAATGAATGTACAGCTCACTTTCTATTAAGAAATGAAGTTAGAGAGACAATATATGTTTAAGCACTCCTTTAGTGATAGTAATACTCAATAGATGCTGCAATTAAAAAACTCACCTCCTATTGATGAAATGAATTTGGAAGAAAATAAGGGATATCAAAATTTTAAGTTATTGAGTTCATGTTGATCATGTGTTTATAAAAATTTTTCTGGGTTATTAACTCACCTTCAATAATTGCATGTGTAATTTGGGTAGTGAGACAAGAAATACATAAAAAGTATAACAACTTCATTTCTTCCCTTCCAACATCACTAAGTATCTCACCAACTATAACAATAAATGGTCAGCAATTAATACATAATAATTGTGATCTTCATCAATCCATGCTATTCAAATGATAGTAATAATAATTAAAAGCGAGTAATTTACCTCCTACGATAAGATAAAGCCAATGTGTTGGACATAGTAAGGGGGAAAAAAGTATACTCAAATTTTTTACTCATTAATGTAAGAATACTTTGTAGTCAATAAATATACTTCAACATGGCAAAAACTCACCTTCTATAAAATGTAAAGCCAAGAAGTTAGACAAAAAAGATAGGGACTTAAATGTTACCGCCTCCTATTTGATGACAATACTAGAGACCACACTACTAGCTCACCCTCTTTTAAAGTTGATTTGAAATCAGCAATTTGTATGGATAGTGAGAAAAATGCATAATAAATTTATTTGATCGTTTCACATAATCTTATTAATATAGGCACATGCTGAACAATTATGTGGGACAGCTGCATTGGTACACATGCCAGATTACAATGTGTGTGATGGACAAGCATGTTTGTAATACACACTATAACTTTATAACTTAAATGTAAGAAAAATATCATGTGAATTGAGAGTAGCTTACCTCCTGTGGTGATAAATAATAATAAGAAGAGATAAAATGATAGAAGGGTAAGAATCAAGTGATTTAATAACTTTATATAAATAACTTACATACTGTGGTCATTTAAAGTTTGAATGTCAACAAGTCACACAAGTAAAATAGCGCATAGAAAGGGATACAAGTTGAAAGGTTGAACAAAGTCAATATTCTTTAACTAACGACTCTATGCATTCTATTGAAGTGATGGTAAAACCTATCTTTGTGACAACTCACCTCCTATGATAACATAAAGCCAGCATATATGAATATAAAGCAGCAGATTAGAAAAATAACAGCATAATAAACCATTACAAGTTCAAATTATTTAAACAGTCGTGATGTCACTAATAATCAAGCAATCATCATCAATATATTATTGAATCATATGTAAAAATGGACAGCAAAAATTAAGAATGAGACAATTTAAACTTATACTTTGAGCAGTTTCGACCAAGACATATTAAGAATATCTTCTATATGTATTGATGTATTGATTAAAACTATTCCTTCTAACATACTCATATCCAAATTTTTATCTACGAATAATTACACATTTTCTTAAAAAAATTTTTAAAAAACCCATTCCAAACCAAAACATCATTATTTAGTTGTTTGTGACTGAAATAATAATGCAGAGTTCCCAAGAAAGTATTATCATTTTTAATACTGAATAATAATTTTTAAAAAGTACATTATTTAAAAGCAGTTTCAAATAAGATGCTTTTTTTGGGTTAACAAGTATACAAATATTTGTACTTCACAGACAATTGACATATCCAGTGTTTTGGAAATGTTTGTGGATGTACCTTCAAGAAAAAGTTACAGGAATTTCAGAGAAGGTAGAAGAATGTCATTACAATCAGCACTCTAGTGCGGAATTTCTTTAGATTGCAATTGTTAAATTCCCTTTGTGTTCACTTCAGCCCTAGAAAATCTTTATAACTTTGTAATTACATATTGGATTTCCAAATTTTAAGAACCAACAGACTCATTGCATTGTAGATGTTGCATTGACACTATTCCCACTCTTGACACTATATCGGAAGAAGTTGACAGTCTCACTGCAAACTTAGTTGCATGTCCCTTAAGTAACTACACAACATTCCACCTTTCTGTAAATTCACTAAATGGAATGCAGATCAATTTTTTATTTTTGCAATTTTTTAACTTTTATGGTGCACACTAAACTGGTTTCACCAATCCGTGCCTAGAATGGGTTCCACCCAGTTTGCCTGAAATCTTCAGAAAGGTAGATTTCAAGCAGCTCAAATTTATTCAACATTCCTGTGACTTTATTGTAGATGTTTGTTATTAGGAGTTTAGCTCTCCCCCCCCCCCCCCCTCTATCCTCCGTTTGTGTGATGACATTGCAGAGAGAAAAAGACAGAACTAAGTAGCACATGAAAAAATAAAATATCCCATTTCTATATGAGGTAGAGGCAAATCAATTAATCAGCCCATACAGGTGATATGGAGCTGATTCAGCACTATGCCAGTGTTAACACAAGAAAATGTTTCGAAGCGGGAGTTGCTGGAGAGAGGTACAGAGCTGTTGGTAGTGTGGACAGGGCTTAAGGTTAACAAGGCTTTTTAAAAAATCAGTAGTGCCACAGTGAAAGGAGAGAAATATTATAGTCTGTGGTGCTGTGTTGTCATTTTATTGTTTGTTGTTTTTTTTTTATTTATTCATTAGTTGATTTTGTTATTGTTTTATTTCTTGGGTGAGTGAATTTTGCTTCATTTTTGTTTTTATTTTTTTTTTAAAGGATTATAACAGTTGAACCCTCAAATTATATTAAAAAATTTTTTTTTTAAATAATGAAAAAATGGGGGGGGGGGGGGGGGGAAACATGTTGCAAACTGTTTTAAAATGAAACCATGATGTTGAAGACATATTTTCTTCTACTTCTTATGAACTGCAAAATTTAAATAATTATTAAACATACCTCAGCCATTCCTGTTTTGATATTCACTTCTTTCCTAAAGAGAAACAATTTGCATCAAAAATAAGTTTAGTCACTAAATTAGTCATTACTGAAAACCCAATGTGCCAGAATGATATTATCTTCCTATCTGATGTTATTGCAGGACAGCATACCCCACTCTAATAATACCATTCTATTAACAATTATCTAAGAGAAGTTATTTTTCATTGAGGTCATTCCAGTTTCAATAAAAAAAACAAAAAAAGTGCCGAAAAAGAAAATTTTTTTTCAAATTTAAATTTGATATTTCAAAATAATAATATGCTGCATGTGGAGGTCAAAGGAAGACCTAGAAAATTTGGTGTAGAGCTAACCCAAGTGCTAGCCTTAGCCAATTATAATGTTAGGGCATCACACTCTAGAGTGAGGGGACTACTGATATATTCATCTCCTCTATTTTATGATCAAGATGTCAATAACGTTCTAAGAAATAGTTCCACATAAGCAGAGGCACTACTAAAGTCTGTTCAAGTTCACTTTGCTGGTAGAATTATAGCAATAATCTAAAAATAAACACTACATGCACCCACTTACTTTTTTTTTCTATAAAAAAAGCCTACTCATCTCCATAGCATACTTTAACTGTGTTACATACCTAACTCTTCTCAAAGTCCTTTCATTCCATACCACACTGCACACCACATACTTGCATTCACACACACCACACACACCATGTGCTGCAGGCCAGGCAACAGGCCAGGCAGTAGTCAGCTGGGTAGGATAGATCAAAGCAGGGTAGACAGGCAGGCACACTCACTCCCTCTCTCTCCCTCCCTTCCTCTCTCTCTCTCTCTCTCCCTCTCTCTCTCTCTCTCTCTCTATCTCTAAACAGCATCACAAGCTTGCCGCATGATGGTTTAAAAAGATTTTTTTAAGAATCCTTGCAAGATACTTTGCAGGGATTCCTATCCCTATTGATAAGACCACAGGCTGGAAATGTTTACTGATTACAACCAGCAACTAACTTCATGACTAACCACACCAACTATTACACTCACATCCTCTCAAGCAACTTCTATGAGTTCAGTGGCAGTAATATATTGGAATGATTTTGGTTTAAGAACAACTCTATAAATACTAAAAAAAAATAAAAATAAAACTAATACAAAATATAGCTATAAAAGAAGGCAACGTCAAACAAATAGACCTATTAACTGAAAACTTAATTAATCAAAATCTATATATATAGAAAAACTATCACGAAAAAACTTGTTAGCCGAAATCTTTCAACTGAAAAACAGTAAAATGACAAAAAAATCTACCAACTATAAACTGAAAAACTGTGAACTGAACTGTGCCAACTCAATGCTAACAACCATCAATAAAGTTATTATTCAGGGCTGCACACAACCTTGCAGCAAATCACCCCAATGCTCACAGAAAGAAGGTCACGCAATTGGATCCACTTCAGCGATAACAAACAAATTGCACTGCTCTTACATTGAAACTGGAGTAACAGCATTAAAATAACCTATCTGAACATCAATTAGGACAGAATGACACTCCCCTCGGCTCCTCTTAAATAATGCTAACATGACATGGTAAAGGGTCTTTAGCTGTACATGATTATATAATATAAAGCACTCTGCATAGTAACAAGCACAATCCATGTTCCATCTGTCAGATTCATTAATTCCATGATAATAACAAGTATATCAGCTTATACATGCATGTGTGTATATATGTACGTGTGTCTGCGTGTCTGTGTGTGCGTGTGTATGTGTATGTGTGTGTGTAAGCATGTATGCATGTATGTATGTATGTATGTATGTATGTATGTATGTATGTATGTATGTATGTATGTATGTATGTATGTATGTATGTATGTATGTATGTATGTATGTATGTATGTCTGTATGTATGTATTTGAGTGTGTGTGTGTGTGAAAATTGGCAGTCAGTCTGTTAGACCATCATCTCCTCTGAAATCTCTTGAGCTACACCAACAAAGTCGTCATGGTAAAAGCCTATGAGTATACAGAGGTTATAGGCTGCATTGGCATAGAAACATAGGGGCTGCAGGGGTAGGTGCCCACACAATAATAATACTGGGGGAACAGCACCCTTAAGTGACGACAATACTGATATATTAATCTCCTTTATTTTATGAGCAATCTCGCTCTAACATTTCACAGAAATAGTTTGATATAAGCAGAGGTACTACTAACGTCAGTTCAAGTTCACTTTGCCGGTAGAATTATAGCAAAAATCTAAAAATAAACACTTTACTTTTTTTTTTCTAAAAAAATGCCGGTTCATTCACTATAGCATAATTCAATTGTATTACAGACCTATCTCCTCTCCCAATCCTCTAGTTGCACACCACACAACACACCACGTGATTGCATGCACACACACACCATGCACACACACCTACATACCTCTCAGGCCAGGCAGTAGGCAGCCGGGCATGGCAGAACAAGGCAGGGCAGGCAGGCAGTCACACACTCTCTCACTATTTACTCTCTTTCTCCCTCCTTCCCTCTCTAGCTGTCTCTCTCTCTCTATCTTCCTCTCTCTCTCACTCCCTCCCTCCCTTGCTCTTTCTCTCTCTCTCCCTCCCTCGCTTTCTCTCTCCCTCCCTCCCTCTCTCTCTCTCTCTCTCTGTCTCTCTCTCTGTCTCTCTCTCTGTATACAGTAATCACAAGCCTGCCTGCATGATGGTTTAAAAATACTTTTTAGGAATCCTTGCAAGAAATTTTGTAAGCATTCCTATTCCTATTGATTAGACCACATGCTGGACATGTTTACTGATTCCAATCAGCTACTGACTTCATGGTTAACCACCAACTATTACTCTCACATCCTCTTAAGAAACTTCTATGAGCTCAGTGCCATTTCCATAGTGGACTGATTCTGGTTAACAACTCTATAAATACTTCAAAATAAAAATAAAAGCTGATTATAGAGCATATAGCTGTAAAAGAAGCCAATGTCAAACAAATAGACCTATTAATTGAATACTTGCCCAAACAAAATTTATATATACAAATCCTATCATGAAAAATACTTGTTAACTGAAAGCTATCAACTGAAAACAAATAAAATGACAAAAATTATCTGTCAAATGTAAACTGAAAAGCTGTGAACTGAACTCTGTCAACTCAATACTCTCAACTGCCAACTAAAGTTACTATTCAAGGCTGTACATGACCTTGCAGCCAATCACCCCTATGCACACAGAAAGGTCGTGCAATTGGATCTACTCCAGCGATAACAAAAAAATTGCACTGCTCAGACATTGAAACTGGAGTAATAGCATTAAAATAACCTATCTGCATATCAATTAGGACAAAGTGATGCTCCCCTCCTTTTAACGAATGCTAACTTGACATGGTAAAGGGTTTTATGACGTACATTATTTTAGTAATGAAAAGCACTCCCCATAGCAACATGCACAATCCATGTTTTCCATTTGTCAGATTCATTAATTCCTTGTCATCAACAAATACATCTGCTTGCATATTTACATATGTATGTATGTATGTATGTATGTATGTATGTATGTATGTATGTATGTATGTATGCATGCATGCATGCATGCATGCATGTATGTATGTATGTATGTATGTATGTATGTATGTATGTATGTATGTATGTATGTATGTATGTATGTATGTCTGTATGTATGTATTTGAGTGTGTGTGTGTGAAAATTGGCAGTCAGTCTGTTAGACCATCATCTCCTCTGAAATCTCTTGAGCTACACCAACAAAGTCGGCATAGTAAAAGCCTATGGGTATACAAAGGTTATAGGCTGCATTGGCATAGAAACATAGGGGCTGCAGGGGTAGGTGCCCACACAATAATAATACTGGGGGAACGGCACCCTTAAGTGACGACAATACTGATATATTAATCTCCTTTATTTTATGAGCAATCTCTCTCTAACATTTCACAGAAATAGTTTGACATAAGCAGAGGTACTACTAAAGTCAGTTCAAGTTCACTTTGCTGGTAGAATTATAGAAAAAATCTAAAAATAAACACTTTACTTTTTTTTTTTCTAAAAAAATGCTGGTTCATTCACTATAGCATAATTCAACTGTGCTACAGACCTATCTCCTCTCCCAATCCTCTAGTTGCACACCACACAACACACCACGTGATTGCATGTACACACACACCATGCACACACACTTACATACCTCTCAGGCCAGGCAGTAGGCAGCCGGGCACGGCAGAACAAGGCAGGGCAGGCAGGCAGTTACACACTCTCTCACTATTTACTCTCTTTCTCCCTCCTTCCCTCTCTAGCTGTCTCTCTCTCTCTATCTTCCTCTCTCTCTCACTCCCTCTCTCCCTTGCTCTTTCTCTCTCTCCCTCCCTCGCTCTCTCTCTCCCTCCCTCGCTCTCTCTCTCCCTCCCTCGCTTTCTCTTTCCCTCTCCCTCCCACCCTCCCTCTCTCTCTCTCTCTCTCTCTCTCTCTCTCTCTCTGTCTCTCTCTCTGTATACAGTAATCACAAGCCTGCCTGCATGATGGTTTAAAAATACTTTTTAGGAATCCTTGCAAGAAATTTTGTAAGCATTCCTATTCCCATTGATTAGACCACATGCTGGACATGTTTACTGATTCCAATCAGCTACTGACTTAATGGTTAACCACCAACTATTACTCTCACATCCTCTTAAGAAACTTCTATGAGCTCAGTGGCATTTCCAAAGTGGAATAATTCTGGTTAACAATAACTCTTTTCATCAACAATAACTGTATAAATACTTCAAAATAAAAATAAAAGCTGATTATAGAGCATATAGCTGTAAAGGAAGCCAATGTCAAACAAATAGATCTATTAATTGAAAACTTGCCCAATCAAAATCTACATATACAAAACCTATTATGAAAAAACTTGTCAACTGAAAGCTATCAACTGAAAACCAAAAAAATGACAAAAAAATCTATCAATTTTGAACTGAAAAACTGTGAACTGAACTCTGTCAACTCAAATCTCCCAAATGCCAACTAAAGTTACTATTCAGGGCTGTACATGACCTTGCAGCCAATCACCCCTATGCACATGGAAAGGTTGTGCAATTGGATCCACTCCAGCGATAACAAACAAAATTGCACTGCTCAGACATTGAAACTGGAGTAACAGTATTAAAATAACCTATCTGCATAACAATTAGGACAAAGTGACGCTCCCCTCCTTTTAACGAATGCTAACTTGACATGGTAAAGGGTCTTATAACGCACATTATTTTATTAATGAAAAGCACTCCTCATAGCAACGTGCACAATCCATGTTTTCCATTTGTCAGATTCATTAATTCCTTTTCATCAACAAGTACATCTGCTTGTATATGTATGTATGTATGTATGTATGTATGTATGTATGTATGTATGTATGTATGTATGTATGTATGTATGTATGTATGTATGTATGTATGTATGTATGTATGTATGTATGTATGTATGTATGTATGTATGTATGTATGTATGCATGCATGTATGTATGTATGCATACATATATGTATGTATGCATGCATGTGTGCATGTATGTGTGTATGTATGTACGTATGTATTTGTGTATGTATGTATGTATGTACATATGTACATACGTATGTATGCATGTATGTATTTCCAAAAATGATATTTTATTACATGGTATCAAGTTTGAAATTCACATAAAAATTAATTGAATAAGAAGTACTTAATTATTTTGGATATCAATTGAAATTGATTTCATTATCACCATTCAAAGTTGTCAGTTATTAACACATACTCATTCTAACTTCTAAAGTGCCAGAAAACTCAATTCTGATATAAAGAGAGAAAGTAGAATATTATGACAGTGGAAAATGAAGTAGAAAAATTAAGGAAAATTTAATGCAATAAATATTACAAAGTAAAACATATTTATTAGTTAGCCAAGCGAAAAAAATAGACATATATAATAAACAAAGAATATAATTTGACTATAAGTTACGTTGTTGCGATTGTTGTTGTTTTTTCAGTTGTAAGAATGTCATTATAAAGATTTCATCTATATAGATATATTTTTTTATGATTATTAAAAAATATTAATATTTTGGGCTATTTGATGAATCCCCACCACCCCCCCCTCCATCTCCCTCCCCCCCCCACTCCCAAATACCTTATTTTGACCACTTAGGCACTCCATCCACTAGTGAGCATTCCAACCCTCTGGAATAAAGTGCAACAAACAAAAGTTAGGTTCAAAGGTCATATAGCTGTAGCACTATTTTGCAGACCAAAATTTTAGAGTTGTGTTGTACCAACCTGAAACTTGGGAGTTGTAAACTGAGCTCTTCATTTATAGCTCAGATATTATAAATCAGGCTGCCTACTGACGATTTGGTGGCCATTAGCACTGGTGTAAATACCATGATCTGATAGAGTATCAAGTGGGCTTAGGCCATACACATCAGCTTTCTTTATTGGTGTACTCTATTATGAAGGTATATCACGATGGAGCTATGACATACCCTGTTCTGAATGCAATGTTGATTTCACGCCAGAATACTACCAAATTGTTGATTGCAGACATTGACAGACTGAGAGAGATTAAGTAACTGATTGTTTCATTCACAGACTGTTTGACTGACCATTATTTCACAGCTGTGAATTCTTATTCTTGGAAACATTTCTGAAAAGTTGGAAACTAAAAATGGTACAGGGAAATAATCACAAAAATATATGTATTTATAAAAAAATGACCAAAAAAAAAGTTTGAATATTTTTTTTTGTTATCTTTGAAAAAATTCCAGAAAAAAATTTTATTATCCAATTAGTCGTGAAATAAGGCATGAACACTGAATTATTAATTGCATAATTCTACTCCACATATATCAATGCCACAATAATAACAACATAATAAAAGAACTGCCCTATTCTTTTCCATATATTTGAGCCACCTTTGTTTTAGTCTTGGGGTGGGGGGGGGGGGGGGGGGGTTCGTTTCAATATGTAAAAAGGAACTATTCCTTCTATTATTTACCCATGATGTTGGTATTTGATTTTAAACACTAGATCAAATATAGTTAAGAGGTATTGATTTAGAAATGAAGAAAAGGGCACTTAATTATCATGTATTGATGACTTGTTCATGACCCATTGGGTAGCTAACGATCTATTATTGTCTACATACTATTTTAGAGAAACCCTAAATCCCTACTTTTTAATTAAATTTTGTAATCACCTTATACAAATGTGCAAAATCGCTGTCTGTCTGTTAGAGCACTATCTCCTTCGAAACCACCTGAGCTATACTGACAAAGTCGGCATGGTAAAAGCCTATAGGTATACAAAGGCTATAGGCTATATAGGCATAGGAAACATAGGGGCTGTAGGGGCAGGTGCCCACACAATAATAATACTGGGGGCATCGAACCCAAAAGTGAGGACACTACTGATATATTCATCTCCTTTATTTTATGATCTAGCTCTCTCTAATGTATATCACAGAAATAGTTTACATTAGCAGAGGTACTACTAAAGTCAGTTCCAGATCACTTTGCTGGTAGAATTAAAGCAACAATCTAAAAAGAAACACTACATGTATCCATTTTACTATTTTTTTTCCTAAAAAAATGCCAGCTCATTCACTATAGCACACTTTAACTGTGTTACAGACCTAACTCCTCCCCCAGTCCTCTGGTTATACACCACACAACACACCACGTGATTGCATGCACGCACGCACCATGCACACACACCTAATTACCGCACAGGCCGGGTAACAGTTCACGCAACAGGCCAGGCAGTAGGCAGCAGGGCAGGGCAGGGCAGAACAGGGCAGGCACACACTCTCTCTATCACTCACTCTCTTTCTCCTTCCTTCACTCCCTATCTCTTCCTCTCTCTCTCTCTTCCTCTCTCTCTCTTCCTCTCTCTCTCTCTCACTCTCTCTCTCTCTCTCTCTCTCTCTCTCTCTCTCTCTCTCTCTCTGTATACAGTAATCACAAGCCTGCCTGCATGATGGTTTAAAAATACTTTTTAGGAATCCTTGCAAGAAATTTTGTAAGCATTCCTATTCCTATTGATTAGACCACATGCTGGACATGTTTACTGATTCCAATCAGCTACTGACTTCATGGTTAACCACCAACTATTACTCTCACATCCTCTTAAGAAACTTCTATGAGCTCAGTGCCATTTCCATAGTGGACTGATTCTGGTTAACAACTCTATAAATACTTCAAAATAAAAATAAAAGCTGATTATAGAGCATATAGCTGTAAAAGAAGCCAATGTCAAACAAATAGACCTATTAATTGAATACTTGCCCAATCAAAATTTATATATACAAATCCTATCATGAAAAATACTTGTTAACTGAAAGTATCAACTGAAAACAAATAAAATGACAAAAATTATCTGTCAAATGTAAACTGAAAAGCTGTGAACTGAACTCTGTCAACTCAATACTCTCAACTGCCAACTAAAGTTACTATTCAAGGCTGTACATGACCTTGCAGCCAATCACCCCTATGCACACAGAAAGGTCGTGCAATTGGATCTACTCCAGCGATAACAAAAAAATTGCACTGCTCAGACATTGAAACTGGAGTAATAGCATTAAAATAACCTATCTGCATATCAATTAGGACAAAGTGATGCTCCCCTCCTTTTAACGAATGCTAACTTGACATGGTAAAGGGTTTTATGACGTACATTATTTTAGTAATGAAAAGCACTCCCCATAGCAACATGCACAATCCATGTTTTCCATTTGTCAGATTCATTAATTCCTTGTCATCAACAAATACATCTGCTTGCATATTTACATATGTATGTATGTATGTATGTATGTATGTATGTATGTATGTATGTATGTATGTATGTATGTATGTATGTATGTATGTATGTATGTATGTATGTATGTATGTATGTATGTATGTATGTATGTATGTATGTATGCATATATGTATGTATGTATGTATGTATGTATGTATGTATGTACGCACGCATGTATTTATATGTGTATGTATGTATGTATGTACATATATACGTATGTATGCATGTATGTATGTACATATATATGTATGTATGCATGTATGTATTTCCATAAATGATATTTGATCACATGGTATCAAGTTTGAAATTCACATAAAATTAATTGAATAAGAAGCTCTTATTTACTCTGGATATCTATTGAAATTGATTTCAGTATCACCATTCAAACTTGTCAGCTATTAACACACTCGTTCTAACTTCTAAAGTGCCAAAAAATTCAATTCTGATATAAAGAGAAAAAATAGAATATTATGACAGTGGAAAACAAAATTAAAAAATTAGGAAAATTTAATGCAATAAATATTAAAACAGTTAAACATATCTACTAGTTTGCCATAAACAAAGAATATAATATGACTATAAATTATGTTGTTGCGATTGATTTTTTTGTTTTTGCTTTTAGCAAATTATTATTAAAATTTCAATTATATTTATGCAAAACTTCATCTGTGCATACATGTAACTATGTTTTTCCTCATTATCAAATATAGCTATGATTCTTATGATTTTTCAAATATATTAATATTTTGGGCTATTGGATGAACCCCCCCCCCCCCCCCCCCTTCCATCCCCCTACCCCCCACGCCCAAACACCTTATTTTGCCCACTTAGGCACTCCCTCCACTAGTGAACATTGTCACCCTCTGGAATAAAGTGCAAAGAACTAAATCTAGGTTCAAGAGTCATATAGCCATAGTAATATTTTGCAGACCAAAATTTGAGAGTTGCATTGATCAACCTGACACTTTGGAGTAATTGACTAAGCTCTTTATTTTTAGCTCAGATAGCTGCATTTTTATAGCTATATTTTGTATTTGGCAGGGCTCTACTGGGACCATAGGTACTACACTGGGACAACCCTGGGACAATCCCTGGACAGTTGCCAAGTGTGCACACTATCAAAGCCTGCCACACTGCCACACTGCCCACTGTACTGGCCACCTAATGGTGAGCAAAGATTGGTGACCCTGGACCACCACACATGAGATGGGCTGGCATCAACTGTGCTGGACATCTGAGGGCAACATGCATATGAAAGAAGAAGAAGAGAATGCACTAGCATTCTCTATTTAGGATTAACTAAACATCAAGCATTGGCCTAATACAAAGCTAATTCCTACTTTGCTATTGTTTCAGGTAACTGCAATTAAAAACTTCCATGTGCTGTGCACTGCAGCCTTATATAAAGGTCTATGTCAATTATCTAAGCCAGAGAGCTCCCCAAAAATGAGGGAGGGAGAAAAAACTAAGTAAAATATGTTCTCCTTCATTTAGATGCTTCTTAAGAGTGAGGCTACCGATGATTTGGTGGCATTAGTGCCGGTGTAAATACCATGATCTTGTAGAGTATTAAGTGGGCTTCATCCATGAACCATCAGTTTTCTTAATTACTGTACTCTATTATGATGGCATATCACGATGGAACTACGATATATTCTGTTGTGAATGCCATGTTGAGTTCACACCAGATTATTACCAAACTATTGATTTCAGACATTGACAGACAGAAAGAGATTGAATAACTGATAGTTTCATTAACAGACTGTTTGTTTGACTGACCATCGTTGGACAGCTGTCAATTCCTATTCTGGGAAATATTTCTAAAAAGTTGGAAACTATGAAAAATGGTATGCAAAAAAAAACAAACATTAGTATCCAATTAGTCTCAATACAAGCATGAACACTGAATTATTAAGTGCATAATTTTACTCCATATATCGTCCCCACAATAATAACAATTTAATGAGGGACTGGCCCATTATGTTTCCATATATTTGAGCTCTTTTTTCATTATTTGTTTTGTTTTTTTTATTTGGGGGGGGAGGGGTGTGTGGTGGGAGTTCTTTCAGTATAGCAAAAGGAACTATTCCTTCTATTATTTACTCATGATATTGGTATTTCATTTTTAACACTAGATGAAATATAGTTAAGAGGTATTGATTTAGAAATGCAGAAAAGGGCATCAATAATCATGTGTTGATGACTTCCTTTATGTCCCATTGGGTAGCTAATGATGTATTGTTGTTAACATAATTTTTTTGAGAAACATTAAATCCCTACTTTTTAATTAAGTTTTTTAATCATCTAATACTGATGTGCAAGATGGCAGACAGTCTCTTAGAGCACTATCTCTTTTAAAACTACTTAAACTACACCAATAAAGTTGGCATGATAAAAACCTATGGGTTTTAGGCTACATAGGTATAGGTCTGTAGGGTCAGTAGGGGCAGGTGCCTACACAATAATAATAATATTGGAAGAATCGCACGCAAAAGTGAAGATACTACTGATATATTCATCTCCTTTATTTCATGATCAAGCTGTTTGTAATCTTTTACAAAAATAGTTTGACATAAGTAGAGGCACCAGAAAAGTTAGTTAAAGTTTACTTTGCTGGTAGAATTATAGCTACAATCTAAAAAAGAAACACTTCATGTAGTCACTTATCCTTTTTTTCTAAAAAATGCCTGCTCATCTCCATAGCATACTTCAACTGTGTTACAGACCTAACTTCTCTACTGGTCCTCTAGTTGCACACCACACAACACACCACATGTTGCATGCATGCACACCGCACACGCCATGCACACACACCATGCACACACCACACGCATGCACTGGCCAAGCAACAGGTCAGGCAGTAGGCAGCAGGACAGGGTAGGGCAGAGCAGTGTATGCCAGAGCAGGCAGGCAGGAACACACTCTCTCACTATCACTCACTCTCTCTCTTTCCCTATCTCTTTCTCTCTCCCCATCTCTCTCTCTCTTTCTCTCTCCCTCTATACAGCAATCACAACCCTGCCTGCATGACGGCTTAAAAAGATTTTTTATGAACCACGTCAGAAACCTTTGCAAGGATTCCTATTGCTATTGTTAAGGCCACATGCTGGACATGTTTATTGATTCAAGTCAGCAACTAACTTCATGGCTAACCACCAACTATTACGCTCACATCCTCTCAAGGAACTTCTATGAGCTCAGTGGCACTTCTATATGGGAATGATTCTGGTTTAAAAAAACCTCTAAAAATACTTAAAAATAAAAATGAAAGCTTTTAATACGGTATACATTGGCAAAGGAAGCCTATTTCAAACAAATAAACCTATTAATTGCAAACTTGTCAATTGAAGATCCATATATAGAAAATCTATTAAGATAAAACTTGTTAACTGAAAGCTAACAACTGGAAACCAAAAAAAAATCTGTTAACTGTGAACTGAAAAAATGTGAACAAAACTCTTTCAACTCAAAACTCTCAACCATTAACTAAAGTTACTATTCAGGGCCGTACATGACCTTGCAGCCAATCATCCCTATGCACACAGGAAAAAAATTGTGCAATTGGATACATTCCAGCGATACCAAACAATACTTGTGCTGCTCAGACATTGAAGATGGAGTAACAGCATTAAAATAACTTATCTGCATATCAATTAAAATGGTGTAATACTCCCCTCCTTTAAAAGAATGCTAACTTGACATGGTAAAGGGTCTTATGCTGTACATGATTGCAGTAATGAAAAGTACTCTGCATAGCAAAATGCACAGTCCATGTGTTCCATTTGTTATATTCATTAATTCCCTGGCACCAACCAGTACATCTGCATGCATATGCATACTATATGTATATAAGTGTGTGTGCGCATGCACACATGCATGCACACACACAAGCATGCATACACACATACATATTTATATATAAATATATGTATCGGTGGCATAGACAGAATAGAGGGAGTGAGGCACTTGCCTCGATGGTAAAAAAAAAATTAATAAAGTAGGGTTGTTTCTTTTTTAATTTGGTATATTTACTATATTGAATCTGGAGAGCTGCCTGTTATAGTTTTCACTGCTAAGCTTAAATTTTGGAAAGAGAAGAGCTCACAATTGACATAAAATAGAAGTAGATCTTGAATATTTTAGTTAACTGAAAATTGCTAGCAGATATCCCCCGCCATAGCATAATGCAAATACATGAAGTTCATTTTTGGAGCAGTGGATTGTTATAGAACCTTCTCTTCTTTATATTGGTTGGATTAAAGTCAATCTACAATCACTGAAGAGATGATGCTACTTTGCTCTCATGTGTATTCACAAATATGGAGATATTAATGCCAAACAAAAATGCATTTAATGGTTTGATTCTAGTGAGCTTCTAAGAATTGATCATTTATCTCTCTGACTATTTCAAATATATCCAAATTAATGTAGCACATTTTTTTTTTTTTTTAATAATAGCCAATGAGCTTTTTATGAGTTCACCTTCAGTGAACTCAGTGCATTAAAATGAACTCACAAATGGTTGTATACATGTATCTACCCATGTGGCTATATACAGCCATACCGTTGGACCTAGAGATCTTAACTTGGACATGCATATACTGCTCCACCCAGGGTGTAATTTGAGCAATTTTAGAACCACAGGGGAGGAATGTGGGGGGGTTCAGGACTCAAAATAACTGGAAACTAAATAGATGAGGTAACCTTGACCCAAGAACTCTGTCAAAATTGAACTTATGCTAATTATTTCATTTGAAATTAACTTAAGAGGAATATAAAAAATAAATGGGCATAACTTTGCCACTACAACTATCCTCATGTTAAATTTTATATACCTGCAGCATCCAGAAGTACCTTCTTATGGATGGGCATGTAAATTCCATTTTTATAATAGGTAATCTTTGTTACACTATGAGTTATGTATTGCCTTGCTATTGAAAATTATTCAATATTGAAGCCCACTCAGTATAGAACATAGTAAAGCAGGGTTGCTTTTGTACAGCCGGAACAAAAAAAAATCCTACTGCAAAGCGTAAGTAAACAGATGCTTAAAATTAAAAGAAAAACCGGGCAGCTGCAAACTTATAAGTTTCATAAGCGGGTTGCTTTTGTACAGACAAAACAAAAAAATTCCCACGGCAAAGCGTAGGTAAACAGATGCCTAAAAAAAGGATATATATAAAGTATATACTAAGACTCCCTAAACAGTTATAGCTATGGAACAGCTCACCTACAGGGTTCTGCCGATTCTGCCGTTCTGCCGCCGTACTGCCGATTCTGCTGTTCACAGGAATTGCCTTTAAGTTCACTGAAACGTAGGTACAATATCACCAACCCTCATTGTGTAGAGGCAATATCCGGAAGTATTTAAATAGTGGGTGCCTCTAGTGAGGCGTGTCCGTGATTGGATCAGTGGCTAATCATGAACCCACTTTGTTTGTAGATGTAACTGGTTATAGAGCTATGTTACTATTATTGCTGCTATGTTGTTAGCAAATGTTCTCTGAGAAAGAATAGATTCTTTACTTAATTAGGTAATTAGTTGATTATTGTTATTTATTGATTAAACTTGTACTTAATTTCATTTATTAATTTGTTGTTTGTTTGTTTGTTGTTTGTTTGTTTGTTGTTTGTTTGTTTGTTGTTCTGTTTTTTTTTGGTTTTTTTTTGTTTTTGTTTTTTTGGGTACATTGTGGGTAGGTAGGTAGGTAGGTAGGTAAGTAGGTAGGTAGGTAGGTGGGTGGGTGGGTGGGTGGGTAGGTAGGTAGGTAGGTAGGTAGGTAGGTAGGTAGGTAGGTAGGTAGGTAGGTAGGTATACATGCATGTGTGTATGTCTAATAGTAGGGTCAAAATGCAATTTGACCCAAACAAATTTCGAGAAATGGTTTGATAGTGTTTTTCTGTAGTATTAGGTTTAAATAATAATATATCAAAAGTTAGCAAAAATTGCACCATCAGAAAGTGTATGAATTTCACCTCAAACAATATGGCCATCATTTATTCATAAATAGGATCTATGTTTGTGTGTGTGCATTCCAAAGTTGTTTTCACTGCCAAACTTCTCAACTAATCATGCAGAAATTTGTCATGTGGTGTCCATTTGACTGTCAATGTTATGTTATTACTTCTTGTGGATGTGAATGTGGTTATGTGTGTGATTTGGCTAACAAATATTAATGTAAAATTATGAATTGCATACCTACCTGTTTTTTCCAAGCTGCTGCCAGCAAATCTTACTTTACTTTAGTGTTCCATGAAGGACTTTGTTGTTGTTTTTTGTTGTTGTTTTTTGTTGTTGTTTTTTGTTGTTGGACTGGGGATTCCCTCTTTAGTGGGACACTCACACATGTTATAAGCGAATCATTAGAAAGCATTTAAACTAAGCTTTTATTTTGCAACAAAATTAGTGGTAGGGGGTGAATGACAATAAAGTTATGGTACATAGTAGATATATCATAAATAATCAATGAGTTGAGGGCACCTTCCCCTTTAAACCAGTTATATAATTTGTTACACCAATACCATGCAGCAACAGGCACACTGGCCTGGTTGTTCAAATAATATCTAAATATTCTTATTCTTATTAAATTTAATAAATTATTACCACTTTAAGTATCAATATAACTGGAAATATTTATTATTTTGCTAAAGGTATGATCCAGAAACATTATTGAAGTGTTACATGTGACATGATTTCACAAATGATATCATGGAAAGTTTTTTTTTTTTTTTTTTTTTTTTTTTTTTTTTTTTTTTTGATTTAAATGTAACAGTGCTTTATTTTTTAATTTTATTATCATCTGAAACAATCCCTTGAGTCATATGGTCACACTTGCCATTTTGGTAATGGCCACAAGCTGTGGTGAATGCAAGCTCATGTTTTATGCATGTACATTTCAGTGAACTGCATGGTGTGGGGCAGCTGTATGAGTCATTTTGAGCAGCTCATCTGGAGCAGAACTATTGCCTGCCAGGAGTGAAAAAAATTTGTCCCCTTGTACATCTTAATACCATTCAGCACAATTCATGCTATCATTCTTGTCCATCCACTGCATGACTTGTAAGTAAATCTGCCTGGGGTGAATATTAGTGGCTGATGTTAGTGGGGACAATCTTTCGGGTTTCACGGAAGTCTTTGTTGTGGCCACTTTCTTAAAAATGAACTATATCGCAATGACTCTTGATTCTCTGATCCGATCTAATTGAGCAAAGATATCATTGCTTTGAAGCTACATTCTCTATAATAACCTGGTCTGCCTTTGGTTCACAGAAAATCTTGAACATGCATGCAAGAAAATGTTACCATCAACGATTTTTAAGACAGACTACTAGCCTACTCCAAATATCTAGAAGTAGTGTCACAACTAGAGAATGAATGGCTAAAGAACAAATCAAAGCAGATATCATCACCAAGTAATTATTTCAATGTTGTACACATCTGAGGTTGTTGTTTTTTTTTTTGTGTTTGTCAGATTGAAAATAAAGATCTTTGCAATTCTTTACTCCAAGGTACTATAGCAAGACCAACAGATAAGAATCTTCCTCAGTGATGGTTGTTGACTCAGTATAATGACATTGTAATAGCTGCTCTCAATTTTCCATTAAAAAAAAAGAAAGATCCTTAAAATTGTGGCTCAGTGGTTAAAGCAGAGATCTCTCAAGCTGAAAATCAGTGGTGCAAACCTGGATTAAGTTTATTCTTTGTTTCTTTTCTTTTTTTCCCTTTTCTTCCTCTCCTTCCTTCTTCTTCCCACTCATTTTCTTCCATCTTTTCTTTCATCTTTTCTTTCATCTTTTCTTCCATCTTTTCTTCTTTTTTTTTCATGCCTACTTATGGGCTGCAATTACCTGAATGAAGTAGAATGTATAAAAATGGTGGTTTTAATGGTTTCTATAATGTTTTGTGTTGAAATTTGCCTGTTCAATGCTGGCACACGATATAAGTGACTTAATATAGATAATAAATATTCAATTGCATAGTCATACAGCAATTCCCCTAGAACTATCAATAATTAGCATGTGTGCCAGCTGGTTAAGAAATGCCATATGGTCCAGTGAACTTTTAAACCTTTATATTAAAATGTAACAGCAACATCAAATATCATTGAACTGACATAGTCAGCAATAATTCCTCAGCATGGCTAAGATCAGATTCTCAGGTGAGCCATATAAATATATGTCAAAAAAAGAGCAGAAGTTGTCTTATAGACCAGAATATAAGAAAACTCACTGGTGAGTTGAGTATGGTGAGCACCTGATGTTGAAGATATGTTTGTTCTGCAGTTAGTGGACTGAATTGTTAAATGAAAATCATGTGCACCAAAAGTGGATCAAACTTCTTTAAAGATGTAAAAATAGTATACAGAAGTTACATAAGTATGTAGTCACAAAAATGCCATTATTATATGTTGCCTCCAAAATTTAGCTAGCATATAACATTTGGTTGACTTTAATAATGCATATCGGTATTCCCCCCCCCCCTTTCTAAAAATCCTAGATAAAACCAATGATCAATGAACCCATGTATATATATAGTTGGAATCAATATAATCTGGAAGATGTTTTAAATACATGTATATAACCACACCCATTTCTTTTTCATGTTATGCCAAATAAAGGCCAAAAATGGTACTTGGCCAGACAAACCCTTAGAATAACAGACTGAAAACTTACACCACCCACATATACTTAAGTACACTCACCCTGATTCTTGGAGAATACATGTTAAACATCGGCCTTTTGGTCCAAGTCTTTGGCCATGATACCTAAGAACACATGTATACAAGAATACATATGTACTACAAATCAAAATTTATACTGAAGTGTTTTCGTGGATCTAACTCCTTAGGTCCAAGTGTTGGTCAAAAGTTCTTTTTTGGCATTTTTTTTGCTTTACACACAAATTGGATAGAGGTTACGTAGCCTGAACGGATCCCACCCATGTTATTCCCAAGGTCAAGTGTTTTATGCATGCCATGTTTTCAGTCTGCTGCTCCAAGGGTTTGTCTGGCCGAGTACAATTTTTGGCTTTTTTTTGGCATGATATGAAAACAGAAATGGGTGTGGTTATATACATTTATTTAAAACATTCCCCAAATTATATTGATTCCAACTATATACAGATTCATTGGTCTGACTCCCTGAGTTCAATGTTTTTTCTGCAAAACCATTTTTGGCATTTTAGCTTTACACACGGAAAAATAGTGATATGGCCAGATGGGACCTAATCCATGTTACTCCCAGAATGAAGTTGTATATCATAACATGTTTTAGATTTGTAGCTCCATGGGTTTCTGTGGTCAAATTTGGCTTTTTTCATTGCCATGGTAATAATTTTCCGGAATTTTAAGCCCACGTTTTATATTAACTAAAAAAAAAATCATCATGCCAAGATTCAGAGAAATACACACATATATTTGGCCAGAATGATGGAACAAATATACAGACAGGGGGCGACCGACCGACCGACCGACCGACCGACCGACCGACCGACCGACCGACCGACCGACCGACCGACCGACCGACCGACCGACCGACCGACCGACCGACCCACCCACCCACCCACCGACCGACCGACCGACCGACCGACCGACCGACCGACCGACCGACCGACCGACCCACCCACCCACCCACCCACCGACCGACCGACCGACCGACCGACCGACCGACCGACCGACCGACCGACCGACCGACCGACCGACCGACTGACCGACCGACCGACCAGACCAACCAGACCAGACCACACCAGACCATACCCATTGACACACAAACATGTGATTAATAATGCTCACCCAATTACTTAAAACCTGATTCCACATTTCAGTCTTGTTGGTCATTGGATTAGCTTTTTTAATAGCCAAAACAACTTCCAGTTTGAGTGACTATGGCCGATCCATACCAATGTGTTTTTAGTAATGCTTTCCCTGGTACTTGAAGATCTCATGCCTACTTTTTACCATATTGGTCTTAGATTAACTTTTTTCCAGTCCAAATAACTCTGTGGATGTGGCTACGGAAATACCGCATATCAATTACATTACCCACATGTGTTTAATAATGCTTACTCCAGTTCTTGGATAGCACGTGCCAAATTTCTGCCTTTTTTGGTCAAGTGTTTGGCCATGATGCCTAGACACATACATAAAAACACGTATACATACAAACAAAACATTTTATGAAATAAATTCGTCGATCTAACTCATTTGGTCCAACTTTATTTAGAAGTTCTTCCCTCTTTTATTATGGCACTTTTTCTCTTTAAACACCAATGGGAAGTGATGTAGCAATTAGGGATCCTTCCCATATTACACCCAAAATTAATTTGTGTATGCATACATATTTTAAGTCTGTCTCTCAAATGGTTTGTATGGCCAAAGTACCATTTTTGGCCTTTTTGGGGCTTGACATGAACAGTCAGGCCCAACTCTATATATGGGATTATTGGTTTAACTCCCTGAGTTCAATTGTTTTTCTGGAATACCATTATTGGCATTTTTTGCTTTACAGAGGGGGAAAAAAGAAGTGATATGGCTAGGAGGGACCCATCCCATGTTACTCCCAGAGTGAAGATGTATATGCATACCAAGTTTTGGATGTGTAGCTCCAAGTGTTTTTCTTGCAAAAATATCAATATTTTATTGTTTCCTTTTTCTCGTTACCATGGTTACCATTTCCAGATTTTTTAGCCCATGTTTCAAGTTGGGTCAAAACCTAACATATTGCCAATTTTAGGAAAATGCACCCATAAGTTTAGCCAGAATGTTGGTACAGACAGACAGACAGACAGACAGACAGACAGACAGACAGACAGACAGACAGACAGACAGACAGACAGACAGACAGACAGATAGACAGACAGACAGACAGGCAGGCAGACAGACAGACAGCTCCTTTTATATGTATATCCCATTAAACCCTGAAATTGGAGCACTTCAGGCCCACTCATCTGGCGGTATACCAAACAAACAAACACAACCAACTAATAGAGAATTATTGTATGATCCCTTGAATGAATCAATGTTGTACAAAATTAAATAATAAAAATAAGTAATAATTTAATGAAAAAAAATTTTTTTTTTTTATCTCAATCATGCTAATAATTTCTATTAAATCTCTAATTGTAGATCGCTAATAATATTCATTCAAACAGGTTCTTTCCATCTTGATACTCTAAATCCTGTAGAAAAAGAGAAAGGAAAAAAATGACGATTTTTTATACATATATATCATTGATCCCAGTGATATATAAAACTTTTTGATGGCACTAAAGGACTCACCTATTATGATGATATATGCAACATGATACATACAAAATTGTTTGGTTAGAGTTGGAAAAAATGAGATGGCAATCCATCAATTATTTTTGGTTCTCATAAAAGAAATGTTCAAGTAATTTTGTATAACAAATAACTCACCTAAATAACGAAGTTAAAAAATATTTAATTTACAGTTTATTAACTCTTCTTATTTTAAATAGAATTATAAATAATTCACCTATAACCATGATATGAGGTCAGCAGTTGCGATAGAGGGACACATGGACGATTAAATAAATATCAATTAATTGTTTTGTTTTGTTTCGTTTTCAAATATTACTAAAGGAATTTTTATATAACTCACCTTTTGAGAATGTACTAAAGAAAGGTTGAACAAGTAAAAATTGAAATAATTTTTAATGCAATCTATTTACTGTGGTAGAAATATTCTAGCGGTTCACCTTTACTGGTAAAATTCATCCAATAGGAAGTGACAAGTAGCGAATGTTCACAATATAAGTAAATTTTTGAGAAATAAAATAGTGTACATACAAATATAATTTTATTTAACTCACAGCCTGTATTTATGAAATGGCAAGGAGAAAAAAAAAGTTTAAATTTAAACATAAAGGGATCAATTCAATACTTCATTACAATCCAGCATTGTAAACAACTCACATCCTATAAAATCCAGAAGATATAAAAAATAATAATAAAATAATAAAACATATTCAAATTAATTGTAAGTTGATTAATTGAAACCTTCAGTATATATATTTTTATAAAATGTCCAAACCATTAGAAATAACTCACCTCTTTGAGATGATGTAAATTCAGAGATAGAGAGAGAGACAAAAACATTAAGATAATAGATAATAACACAACCAACCAGGATTTAAAGGTTTACAGTTTGGGGTGAGAAAATGAACACACCTGTTGAAATATTAAGTTGATCAATTAATCTTTGCAGTTACACATTTTTGAAACTAATATATTATATATGATCATATAAGATTAGTTAAATTGTTTCCATGGCTGACAACATTAGTTGTTCGATTTTAGGAGAATGGAAAAAGAATCCGATCTGCTGCTAATGATTTTAAGCAAATTAAAATGTAATCATGTAGCACAGTCTTTACTGCTCAATATTATGATGATACATGATATTTGAAGTAAGTTCACAGCCATTTCTGTACAATCATATTACAATATTCAGCTAACATTTTGAATACTATTTACAATCTCTGATACAAACCATTTGAATAGATAGTCCCATGCCTTTCTAACAAGATAGATTGGGAAATGGAGATCATCCTTGTAAATTAGTTTAATTAAGATCACTGTTTGTCCAGTTTTATCTCACCTTTTTTTCAGGGATGTCAGATTGCTCTGCAGCTTCATGATCAGAGGACACACCGGAGGGAGGTTCAGGCTCCAGCAACTCCTAGAGTTATATTGTATTAAATCACAAGGTTTGACTAGCTAAGATATATTCAATTCAGATTTTCAATACACTATTGCTAAAGTGATACAATGAATTCACTTGCTTCAGTACATATCAACAACAGATTGGACAGAAAAATTATTAAGAGACATATTTGAAGAGATCATTTGTTTACATAAAATTCCTCCCATGATATGAAGGAAAGTGTTCACCAGAAGAAAAAAAAAGAAATTAAAATATTTAGCTAACATTTTGATTAATTCATTTTTCACTAGTTTTAATATTATTTAGAAACTCAAATTAAAAAAAATAATGAGAATAAGAGTACATGCAAAAAAAAAAAAAAAAAAAAAAAATTAGTGTGTTTTAATTTATTATTAAAAAAATTTATTTGTCAAGAATAACTTACCGCCTTGGGGTTTACACACATCCAGGAGATTATAGTCAGATATGGATAAAATTTATATTTAAAGCAAGATGATAAACATTATCATATATAAAGTATTGCCACTAAAATAACTTACCTCCTATAATAATAATAAAATACCAACATGTTAGAGAGGAAAATTATATAAGGGAGTATATAAATAAAGTAGATGAATTAATTTATTTCTACATACAAGTATATAAAATAACTCACAATCTAAGTCACATTGAATGAAGATAGACAAGAGGCACAATGCAGAGTCAGATAATGGACTAATACATCCATTCACAGCAATACCATACATCCTTTAAATAACTCACAATCTAAAGTTGGATAAATTATAATCAATATATATAAAAATTAAAAAAAAAAAACAGTTTAATATATATTAATTTTAGTAGTAAAAATGCAGCAACAACTAACCGGCTAGGTTGGTATGTTGCCAGTAGATCATAGATATGCATACAATGGTTCCGATATGTTGATACATTCAAGTCTTCCAAGTAAAGCATAAAAAGAATAAAGCCAAGATCAGACTACTCACCTCCTGTGGAGACAAAAGTCATCATGTGTGGAAAGTAAATTAATTCAAGTATTTCAAGTGATATCAAATGATTAAGCATTGTCATTAACTCACCGGCTTTATTATAGCAGATATCCAATAATAGACAGAGAGAATCTTCTGATTTTAGCTCAAAAAATTAATATAAAATTGGACAACTCACCATCTAATCAAAAACAAAGCCATCATCATGTTGGACAAGTGAGTGAAGATGCATTTAAAAATAAAACAAATCAATCCAAGTTTTTCAAGTGATGCAAATGATCAAGCATTGTTATTAACTCACCGGCTATGTTATAGCAGATATCCAATAATTAACAGAGATAATATGATATTCAATGGAATACAAATTTATATATTCCTGTCTTCCATCTTACAATCTATATAAGCAAGATAGAGAGAGTATCATTAAAATGAGTGAATTTTGATAAACTTGTTGCTTTAAATAATAGTAATAATAGTCTAAAATGGTGTCCACTAACCATCTACATGGGTATGGTGGAACACAGCCAAGGCATAACATATACAAAGAAAAAGATAATTTTAATGAGTCATTCATGCCTACTTATCAACCCCAAAAAATTATGTCACAATCACTTCTAACTCACCTAGGATGACAGAAAAATTGACATTTTAATAAAATGAGTCATATATAATACGAGAATACTAAAATATAAATTTAGTGATTGCTACACAGAATTAACAACTCACCACCTTTGATAATACACAGCCATTGTATTTGGCAAAATTGTACAATAAATAAATGTGATTGTTATTCAAATAAAGGTGAACAATTATTGTTTAATAATGTTTAAAATGTTCATATATTGTAAATACCAAACGTACTGCCTGATAGTTGACAGATCCAAAAGTAGGTGTCAGAAAGAGAAGAGGAATATTTAATGTAAACAGAACACCTCATACTTTTTAAAAAATATCCATCCAGCATCATCACAAACAACTAACCTCCTATAATGATACAAATTCATTATGGTAGGCACAAGAGAAAAAATGGGAAATTTTTAATAAATATGATTAATTGAATATCAATATTTATGCATTATTAATAACTCACAACCTATCTCATAATATATAGCAAGTAATACATTGGGGAGTGAGGGAGGGGGGGGGAGACATTGAATGCAAATTAGCTTATGAATATATATTACACATCATTCACTCACCATCTATGAGGATGAATGCCAACATGTTTAAAAAGTGGTAGGAATGAGCAGATCAATCAATGATTCAAAGTCATTAAATGATCAAGAATAGTTAATAACTCACCGGCTTTGTTGCAGAAGATTGCCCATTACAGATAGAGAGACATGTAATTCATACAATAATCAATGCTATTAATTTCACAAGTTTTCATTGATAGCATCACTAAATATCACAATTAGTAACTCACAGTCTATAATAACCAGCAAGTTAAATAAAGTATCAAGAATATATATGAATTAAGATAAATTCACGGCTTTCAAATAATAATAATTATATGAATTGTTTACCGGCTAGATTGTATACAACCAGAAGTGTTAGAATAATACAGAACAGATATGCTCAATTTAAGTCACTGTAATCTCCTCAGCTCCCTACAGATACTCTAGCTCACCATCAAATATAACTCACCTTCAATGATGAAAATAGGTCATTCAAACAAGAGATATTTACAATGCAATTGAATTAATTCACATTTTCAAGTAATAGCTACATTTAAACACAATAGTAACTCACCTCCTTTCGGGATACAAATTCATCATGTTAGGGGGAGAGGAAGGAATGATAAGAATAAGGGAGCATACTCAAGATAACAGATTAGTGTGTTTCAATTTAATATTAAAATATTTATCTATCAAAATAACCTACCAACTTGAGGTATACACACATTTAGGAGATTATATAGGGATAAAATTTGTATTTGAAGCAAGATGATAAACATTTATCATTTTATATAGTATTGCCACTAAAATAACTTACCTCCTATAATAATAAAATACCACGTGCAAGGAGAAAATTGCATAAGGGAGTATATAAATTAAGTAGATGAATTAATTTATAAAATAACTCACAATCTAAGTAACATTGGATAAAGATAGACAAGAAACACAATGCAGAGTCAAATAATGAATAAATGCATCCATTCACAACAATAATGTACATCCTTTAAATAACTCAAAATCTAAAATTGGATAAATTATAATTAATATATATATATATATATAAAAAAAATTAAAAAAAAGTTTAATATATATTAACTTTAGTATTAAAAATACAGCAACAACTAACCAGCTAGGTTGGTATGTCGCCAGTAGATCATAGATATGCATACAATGGTTCCGATATGTTGATACATTCAAGTCTTCCAAGTAAAGCATAAAAAGAATAAAGCCAAGATCAGACTACTCACCTCCTGTGGAGACAAAAGTCATCATGTGTGGAAAGTAAATTAATTCAAGTATTTCAAGTGATATCAAATGATTAAGCATTGTCATTAACTCACCGGCTTTATTATAGCAGATATCCAATAATAGACAGAGAGAATCTTCTGATTTAAGCTAAAAAAATTAATATAATAATTGGACAACTCACCACCTAGTCAAAAACAAAGCCATCATCATGTTGGACAAGTGAGTGAAGATGCATTTAAAAATAAAACAAATCAATCCAAGTTTTTCAAGTGATGCAAATGATCAAGCATTGTTATTAACTCACCCGCTATGTTATAGTAGATATCCAATAATTGACAGAGATGTAGAGTGAGAAGTAGATAAGATAGAGAGAAATAAAATTTTCTTTAAAGCAGTGTTACATTATACCTTCCAACATATACTTGTACAGATATTATATAAAAAAATTAATAACTTACATACTGTGACAATATACATCAAAGGTTGTAATAAGCAAAAGTACATTAGAGATAGAAATAATTGAACATTATGTTAAATGAAGGAAACCTACATACTGTGATCCATCAGAAGAAGGAAAAAAGAGAGTCAATTTATAGTTAGTATATATGTCCATAAAGTTTGGTATTCAAACTGATATAGCAATAGCCATAGTTTTGAAGAAACTTACTTCCTAAATGTAGAGTGAGAAGTAGATAAGATAGAGAAATAAAATTTTCTTTAAAGATAGAAAAATTGAACATTATGTTAAATGAAGGAAACCTACATACTGTGATCCATCAGAAGAAGGAAAAGAGAGAGTTAATTTATAGTTAGTATATATGTCCATAAAGTTTGGTATTCAAACTGATATAGCAATAGCCATAGTTTTGAAGAAACTTACTTCCTAAATGTAGAGTGAGAAGTAGATAAGATAGAGAAATAAAATTTTCTTTAAAGCAGTGTTACATTATACCTTCCAACATATACTTGTACAGATATTATATAAAAAAATTAATAACTTACATACTGTGACAATATACATCAAAGGTTGTAATAAGCAAAAGTACATTAGAGATAGAAATAATTGAACATTATGTTAAATGAAGGAAACCTACATACTGTGATCCATCAGAAGAAGGAAAAAAGAGAGTCAATTTATAGTTAGTATATATGTCCATAAAGTTTGGTATTCAAACTGATATAGCAATAGCCATAGTTTTGAAGAAACTTACTCCCTAAATGTAGAGTGAGAAGTAGATAAGATAGAGAAATAAAATTTTCTTTAAAGATAGAAAAATTGAACATTATGTTAAATGAAGGAAACCTACATACTGTGATCCATCAGAAGAAGGAAAAAAGAGAGTCAATTTATAGTTAGTATATATGTCCATAAAGTTTGGTATTCAAACTGATATAGCAATAGCCATAGTTTTGAAGAAACTTACTTCCTAAATGTAGAGTGAGAAGTAGATAAGATAGAGAAATAAAATTTTCTTTAAAGCAGTGTTACATTATACCTTCCAACATATACTTGTACAGATACTATATAAAAAAATTAATAACTTACATACTGTGACAATATACATCAAAGGTTGTAATAAGCAAAAGTACATTAGAGATAGAAATAATTGAACATTATGTTATACTTGAATCAATTTATTATTTCAACCCATACGTAAAAAGAAATATTCTAGAATTATGAACAACTCACAGGCTTTATTTGAATAATATGTAGTAGGAGAGAAATAATTCAAAAATAAATTGAAAACTCCAAGATTTCCGATTAATCGCAATGCCCAGCATTATAAGAACCTACCTGCTATAATAAATAAGATTAGTTGTTTTTTTTAATACAAAATACTTATTAAACGATTAGGCTGGTTAATTTATGCTTGCACTTGATAGCAATATCATTAAACTAACCATCTGTGACATAAACCGAATAAAATATATATGTTCATATATGGATCACTTATGCTCTTCATAGGTATAGAGTGCAATCCTTCACACTCACATGCTAATATATATGGATATCAGATTAATGCTAACATAATTACACATTAATTAATGGATTAAACCTACCATCTACAATATATGGTATCAGAAGGTTTAACCAGAATATAATGAATAAATAAGAGTTATAATCAAATGCATATTGGCTCACCATCTATAATGTTTTCAAGTCAGCAAATTATACAAAATAAGATGAGATATATTCGAGAGTAAGTTACTTATTTTTAAATCAAATTAGAAACACAGCATAGCAACTACGTTTAGATGACTCACCATTTTTATGAGCTTGAACATAACAACATAGCATGATTAAATATTAGTTTGTCATTGTTGTATTTAACAATATTTAAACATTTATAAAAACTTACTTTCTATCATAAGATGAAGTCAGAAATTTTTGACAATGAAGGCAGGAGACACATACAATATAACATAGGTGAAATCAGTTACATAACTTTGAATATACATATAATAATAATAATTATCTGAGTAAAATTAACTTACCTTTATAGTAGTTTATTGTTAAGAAAAAGATGAGGTTATTCAATCATTTTTTCCTTAAAATAGTAATAGTTAAGTACCAAGTGAAAATTACCCACCTCCTATGGTGATATATATTCAGAGAAAATAGATAAAAACAAAGGCAGAGAGATGAACAGACAGACAGACAGACAGACAGACAGGCAGACAGACAGACAGACAGACAGACAGACAGACAGACAGACAGACAGACAGACAGACAGACAGACAGACAGACAGACAGACAGACAGAGAGACAGACAGACAGACAGACAGACAGACAGACAGATGGAGAGACAGAGAGAAAGAAAGAAGGGAGGGAGGGAGGGAGGGAGGAAGAAAGGAAGGGAAGGAGGGATGGAGGGAAGGAGGGAAGAAAGGATGGAAGGAAGAAGGAAGGAAGAAGGAAGGAAGGAAGCAAGGGAGGGAGAGAGAGAGAAAGAAAGAGAGAAACAAACAAAAATATGGGCATTCAAATGTACCTCAAAATTTTAAGTCCTATCAAGTAATAAATGTTTCAAACTTGCCTTGAATTTGAAAGAGTAAGAGTTCGGAAAAGTAGAATAAAATAGTTTATATTTAATATCTTTCTTGAAATAATGTTCAATATCAATATTTAGAAGAAACTCACCAACTTGTGTAATAATTAGAGAAAAATAATAATTTTTTACTGATCAAAACATGACATGCTCAAAGTCAAGTATCAATAACCTACCTCCTAGGATCACATAAATAAATCACATAGGCAGAATATAGTGAAAAAATATAAATCTATGCCTTCTCAAAGAGGTATAATATTTCCATTATAACTCACTTCCTACATTAATAGAAAACCATGCACACATTGGACAAGATCAGATAAGTTGAAACAATTATTTGAAAGTGATAAATAGAAATACTGAAAAGAAAATGAAATAACTCACATTCTTTTACAAGTAAGAAGTTAGGACAAAGATTGGAAACAAACACAAGTTTAATTGAACTGATCAATATATGGCATTAAGCATAATTGTGTTAATCTATATCTGTATCTATTCATCATAGAAATGCATTCAAGCACAATGAATAACTCACTGTCTATGTTGATATATAATAAGTGAGATTTAGGCATTTGAATTACATAAACATTCAATGCAGGTTGATAATTTCATGTATTTGTCATGGTGACACTGTATTGCAGCATTTAACTCACCAACTATGATTCATAAAGTTAAAATCAAGAGTTTGGATACATAAAGAGAGAGAAAAATTATAATAAATTAAAAATATCATTATAATGACAATTTTTCATAGTTTATTGTCTTACTCACCTCCTATTGGCATAATATAAGAATTAGATATAAATTGATGAATTTATATTTTGCTTCATCATAATTACTACATAACTTACCCACTGTGAAGACATACAGTTAGCATAATGTGAAAAGTAAGAAGAAAAGGATCAGTGGAATGTTGACCAATTTATCTCTCTTATGAAAATTAAATATTTGAATATTCCTATTTTTTATTTACCGTCTAAGGAGATACACAATTATTGAGGCCAGGTAGAAGAGAAGAATTAAGGGAGAAATTATCAATTCACGCTCATAGATGTTAGAAAAATTTAACTTGGAAATAACTCACATCCTGTGAAAATATTTATCCCACAAGTTGTACAAATTGAGATAGTTTTAAAAGATAGGATAAAACACTAATTGATGTGATATGCATATCAAGGTTATCAAACAACTCTCTAGTTAAAATTAACTCACCAGCTATATACAGCGAAATAAGTCAGCAATTTACACAGAAGGAAGGAAACGTAATCACATACTTTCAATAATTGATCAATTTGAATATTTCAAGCAATAAAAATATTTAAGTTTTCAAAATAACTCACTCTCTACGTAAATTTGGTCGTAAATTTGGAATAGTATGACGGACAAAGTGAGACATGAGACATAATTAACTGATCAATTAATGTCTTCCACAGATCAGCACAAATTTCTAATATATGCTGTAGATGACTCACTTTCTGCAAGATATAAAGTGAAAATTTCTATTTTTGCATGTACAGGGACAACTCCAGCTCAAATTAAACATTATTATGTATATTTGATTCAATAAAAATATATTTATAGTTCGTAATTTACTCACTTTCTATTATAATATGAAGCGTGCATGTTGGACAAAATGAGTTAAATGGCATATCAAATATACATTACTCATTTTATGTGTTCAGAATAACTAACCATCTATGATAAAATACAGGCAGTAAGTTGAGGTGGTGGGTTACATAAAGAGGAAAAATGAGAACTTTAATTAATCAACATCTTCCTAAAGTGATACAATCCTAGCAATATTCTAGTCCACACCTTCTGTGATGTTGCATTTCACACAGGATGAGAGAGTATCATGATTATGTCAAATTATAAAATGAAAATTCTCACTTCCTGTTGATTTTACATCAGAGGGTTCGACATGGGGAAATTTCATTGTGCACAGTGAAGCACATTTCCTTGAACTAGTTGTACTCCATATCCAAGTTAATAACTCACCATCTATGTTGATATAATATCAGGTGGTGTATTAGACGAGAGCAAAGTGTAAGTCAATCATTTTAAATATTTTGGATAAACAATATTCTACAATCTTCCAGAAATGTACCTTCAATTTCATCTAATCAATAATATAATTAAACAAAATAAACATTATTATATTTTAATATTATAAGTAACTCACACTCTATGATTTATGAAATCAAACAAATAGAAGAGTATACATTTCAGAAAAAATTTCATACCGCAATACTAGTTCATATTTACAATAGCTTACATCCTATGAATAAAATGAAATATAGCAAAAGATAGAGGACACAAATATATGATGATTTTTCTTTTAATTAAAAATTATATTTCATAAAAATGATTTACCGCCTAGAGAAATACAAATAAGATCAGAAGGGAAAGAGAGGAAATGTAAATTGATCAGTTCATTCCATTAGTTATGTCATAAAAACTTTCTAGTATTTTTAGTAACACACCTTGCAGAGACATTAGTAAGCAGTTCAAAGAGATTAGGCATGTTGTCCATTGATACGTAAATATGATGAAATTATATATCCCTCGAATACAATAACTGCAAAAAAACTCACCAACTGAAAATTATATTTGGACAGAGAGTCAAATAGGGACCAAAATATGAAAATGTTGATAACTGATACTACACTATCCAGTGTTACAAATAACTCACCTTCGGTATTTACAAGTGAGCAGTGGGACAAAGAGAGAGAAGAAATATTCAACTTCAAATTCAATTAGTTCATTCAAGATGATATTATAATATAGCATACATCAACATAACTCACCTCCTTAATAAATTAGGAGATTTATGAAAAAAAAATTTTAATGATAAGTAACAGGAGCTTCTCTAAATAATAATAATAATAATCTATTGCATCTAAAAAAAAACTCACATTCTGAAATCATGAGGTTGTAACAAAAATAAATACATTAGAATTATTCATGCAATATCCTGGAATATACAGTTTAACAATAGTGTCACTCCGTAAATAACTCACAGTCTGTGATCCACGAATATAGAATTTAACAATAGCATCACTTTGTAAATAACTCACACTCAATGATGGTTGGTACTTTAACATTAGTATCACTTTATAAATAACTCACAGACTGTGATGGTTGGTTTTCAGCCAGAGATTTTAGATGGTTAGAGATGATATAAATTGAGAATGTGATAAAATGCTAGTTGATCAGTCATACCCTCCACCATAGCACACTATAACTGCATTAACTCACAAACTGACAATGAAAACCGAACACGAAAAATAGAGATTGACAAAAAAATTAGAATTTTAAGTTATGAAATAGTTCATCTTATAGAGATATCAATACTCTTGCTATAAATATCTCACATTCTATGTTGGTTGATGCCCAAATTTGTATAGACATGTGGAAATCAAAGAAAGTTCAAGTCCTCCAAGTTTTAAGAATAATCTTATTGTTCTCACCTTCTGCAGTTTACAAGTTTAATAGAAAAAGATGATGCACATTTTTATGAGATAAATTTTATTTCTGTATTTAAATAACTCACCAGCTATATAATCATAGAGAGAAGTAGATTGCACACACAAAAATACAATTAACACTGAGTTTGTATTGCTCTTAAAAAAATTTTAAAAATCTAACAAAAAATGCTCACATGCTATGATCATTAAGTTTGAAGTCAGACACAAAAACAATATCAAAAGGAAGTAATAACTTAAGTTTACATTATAAATTAAAATAATTCAGCTTTCTAAAATAATGCTCACAATCTAAGATGCCATAAAATGTTGAACAATTTGAGAGAATATAGGAAGATGCTGATAACTCAAGTTTTCCAAGTTTTAAGAATAATCTTCTTTGTTCTCACATTCTGCGGTTAACAAGTTTGACAGAAAAGATGACACATTTTTTGAGATGATCTTATTTACATATTGTTAATAACTCACCAGCTATATAATGATAGAGAGCAGTAGTTCACATATACAAAAATACAATTTACTTATAAATTTAGACAAATTTATTGATTATCTTTCGAGTAGAGTCAATATTTGCCTTTCTACATATAACTTGCCTTCTATAGTGAAATAAGTGGACAGTCAAACATTTAAAATCAATTTGATCAATTAATCATAAAGAACAGGTTACTGGAAGCATGTAAACTTCCTCACCATCTATGATAACAAAAAAATTACAACCAAAAAAAAAGTTAGTTAATCAAATAAATGAAAGAAACATTCTTCGTATTCTTCGTATTCATTGTATGAATATTAAAGATGAAGATTTAACACTTACACTCTATGGTAATATAGTTGGCAGGTTGGAAAGAGGTAGATACGTAAGATGTATTCATGCATAATATAGAAGAACAAACTTGCCTCCTATATATCACGATAATGTGTTTGATGGGGAGAGAATTCATTTCATTAATTAAATTCAAGCGAATGCCTTCTACTGGGAACAATACTCATTGTTACAAGAACTAACTCACCATCTACAATAACATAAAAATCGGGTATAACAGAGTAAAATGTGTTGTATAAACTTAATGATTTCATATTTATTACAGATAAACAGTTATCACATCATTGTACACTTACCCTTAATGTCAGCTAGTTGTAGATACATTGTTAAAAGTAATTTGACCATCATTGTATTCCAAAATATTTATTCTCTATAAATAACTTACTTTCTGTTATTAGAATAAGTCAACAGGATGATATGACATATCAGAGAAACATACAATTATGAACAATTTAATCAGCTGTTTATCTTTAACTTGACATAACTCACCTCCTTATGCCGACAACAAAGCAAAATTGGTAGAGATAACTTATCTTCAAATCACTATTCTGATTAATTAAACTATTTTAAATACTTTTGAAAATGACTTACCCTCTATAAGATATAATTCGGATAAATAGGAATGAAAATGTAATTCAATCAGTTCATTTCAATCAAGTGTTAGGAAATTCTTAATATTGAATAAACTTACCTTTCATGTTGACAAGAATTAACCATTTGATGAGAAAGAGATGAGATGCACGATGAAATACAATTTGACCGTATTCATGTCTTTGTTGATCAATAATACTTGCAAAGAACTCACAATCTATGAAAATATAAAACTAACGAATTAGATAGGCAAAAGTGCATGAAAATATTGATCAACTCGGCTATCTCAAAAGGCTACAACTACTATCACCATCCATAACTCACCTCCTATGATGTTATAATCAGATGTTTGGACAGATTGAAGGAGAAGTGGGTTAATTAATCTTCTCCTCGGTGGCAATATTCAATAGCTCTTTCAAAACTCACTTCCTGTGATAATTAATGGTTAGAGTTTGGATAAGGAGGCAAAACAAAAATTAACATCAATATGACAACCAATTAACAGGGAAATTTATTGTATGTAAGCTACTAACCCGCTATGTTGTGTAGCAAAAAGTCAACAACAGAAAAGAAATGTGTCCAATGTAAATGACAATGCACTATGTCTTCATTCAAATGAAAGAAATATTGCATATTATCACATTAAAGTAACTCACCATCTATAATTAAAGAAAAGCAAAGATATAAGTTAATAAATTGATGTCCTTCATGTTATTAAAACACACAATATATAATACTAACCTCCTAAGATGGAACATGGACAAAGTGAATGAGAGAGAAGTTGAAATTTAAGTTCATAAATTAGTCTTTCAAGTCATAGTAATTAAATATATAAACTTAAATAACTCACATCCTAAAATAATTCCAAGTCAAAGGTTAGACAGAGTCACATTGTCAAAAATTATATTTGAACAATTCCACTCTAATATTTCATAAATGAACTCACAAGCTAAGATAATACAACATCAGCAGTTTGGACAGAAAACGACAAAGTAACATTTAAATCAAATTAAACAACCAAGAGTTTACAGATATGGCATGTATAGTAGCATTGTAAACAAACTTACTTGCTAATTTAAGATATAGCCACCAGTTTACAAACAATATGAGGGGAAAAAATGATTAACAAAATATATAAATACTACATTTTCCTCGAAAGATGAGTCCTATGTACTAACCGTCTAAAATTCAATATATAAAATTGAAGTAAGTAGGCAAATTTTTTTCTTCCATGCACTATATTACTCATAAAGCAACTCACTTCCTGCGATTGTTTAAAGCCAGCATATTGGGCCAAGTGAGATGTAATTGAAATAACAAGGTCAAATAATGTCATCAACTTCGCCAATATACAAAAGTACTCGCCTGAAACATTGTACAGCCAGATATTTTATAGATACATAAAATTTAATTTAGATAATTTTTGTCTTCCCATTTTCATCGTTATATTGATGTAGTTATGCACTCACCTTCTATGATGATATAATACATTGGGTAAATGGGAAAGATACATTAAGGATAATGTTAACATACAAGTAGATCAACTCACCTCCTGTGAAGATAACATCAGATGATTTGACAGAGTAGGTAGTTAAATAAAAATTAGCTGTTATTTTAACTTTCTAATTAAAAATAACTCACCTTCTATAATTAGATAACAATGCATGTTTGACAAGTGAAGGACAAGAGATATTCAAATGTAAGACGGAAAAATATATTATCCCAAATTATTTATTAAAAAATTGAGCATTATAAATCAAATCACCTAATAAAACAATGACAATGAAATCATGTAGGTCAAAACGAAAGATTAAAAATTCGATGGTTTATTATAGTTATTTTAGAAACGAACCTCCTGCAATCATAAGTCAGAATGATTTATAGTGAGAAATATGTGATATTTGTCTTATTTATTAGTGAAAATAACTCACCTTCTATGAAAAAAAAAATTTTTTTTTTGACACATTTGTAAAGACACAAAATTGAAGTAAATTAAACCATTTTTCTGGTAAAAATCTTAAATAACTCACCATCTGTGATGATATGACATTGGCAATTTCGACAGGTGGACAAGATATAAATAATGCATATTAAAGAAACATTTTTAACATAATTTTATGCAAGCATCAAGAATTCGGTCATTCCATTTAAAAATAGAAGATGAATTTAAAAAAAAATTCTATTCTCTTTTTCCTTCTCCAACCACATTTGCAAGATATGATCCTTCAGTTATACAGAGTTTATAAGAACAATTATAATATTTTAGCATCATTTTTTTCCATAGAGTTAATATTCAAAGTCATATTGTAGTTCCCCTGCCACCTTTGGGTATGTCAAAAACTGACTTGTTATTTCCTCTAATTTGATATTGTGATTAATATTCTATGAAAGATGTCCTTGTCTTTGTTCTGAATGTGTGTCTATAAAAGATTTAGCTACTGCTAAAGAGTCTGTAGCAATCAAACTTCCTACTTTAGTGGTGAGTGTCATAGAGTTGACAGAAATGATGTGGGCCCATAAGTAGCTGCTACTCAAAACACTTTGTCAGGCAGTACCTCATCTCCAAGAGTTTCTGAATTATCACAGGTGCACACTGCAAATAATAAGTATTGCATCTAGTTCTGGGCCAAGATTAACTAATCATGAAGACCCCTATTACTTGTGGGTAAGCATGCCACCACAATATCATATATCACACGATGACAATTGCATACACTGTTAACCATTTAGTGATTTGCCATAGAGCCAAACAAACAAGAAGCACTTAGTATTGGAGTAATTTGTGAGAATAAACTTGAGCAAAATTTTGATTTTAGCATTGTATCATATGCGTAGCAAATATCTTTGCATCAGATGCCTGAAAACTTCACAGACATCTCAAAACAGGAGAGCCAACTAGACAACTAGCACCTTTTCACTATTGACCCCATCCATACAGGTCAACTGACACCTCAATAGTTTGCTAATTATACCCACCAACTGCCTAGAACTGCTTCAAATTATAACTCCAACATTGATTCTTTTATCCCAGTAAATATTGGCTCAATATCCACCACATGCCCTAAATACTTCGTATAGAAAAGGCATGATCAGTCACAAACTATTTGCTGCTGAAATGACAAGGTCTCTGAAAAACATCCATCAGCAAATTTGTCTAACCTTTTAACAACTCTCTCTTTAATGGTGCCCCTTTCTAAAAGACATCATTTGGTTGTCACCGTCAAGTGTTCAAGGGTGGATATATGCCCACATTCAAGGAGCAGGGACACGTGTATATCCTAGTAGGCAGTCCACTGCCAGTGCAAGAATAGCAAGAGAAATCTATGCAGATTTACTTCATTGTTGATAATCCTGCACAGGCTCTGCCTTGGCAGGAAGTGGTTCCTGACCTATGGATCCCCTTCTTACCCTCTCTGTAAGAAATGCTAGATAATCACAGAGTTCAAGTGTGTCCTCGAACAAACCAAGTGTTCGATATTGTGATTTGTGCAGATAGGATTCCTGCCTGGATAACACCAATGATACTACAGTTCTAGAAACAGTTGCCATCATTGTTGGGCAAGAACATGGCAGGGGAAATATTGTTTCCATCACATACAGACAGGCCTCTAGATAATCACAGAGACACACCAAAGTATCGATGCCCTCCAATATCTACTCCTTTTACACAAACAGTAAGAATGGCCAACACTATACTATTCCTCATCTTGATGGACAAAGTCTGCCCATGGGTGAGAGTCCAAAACACCAAAATGTGACATAAGTTGACACAATTGTATCAAGTAACATGATAATCATGTCACATGACATGACTATTGTGTGAGTACATTATATAAGGGAGCCATCAGAAGGCAGCGGGTCTCAGCTAGTCTTCATATTTAAAAAGATTATAATAAATCAGGTGCAAAATTCCATACAATTTGAGAGCATACACTTCAATTTAGAGCTGGAATAAATCATTTTCTTCATTCTAGAATTAAACCATTGGTTCCATTAAATAGCAACAAACAGTTTAACATAATATTTATTCATTGAAATGCACATTTTCCTTCTGGTTTCAAGATGCATGTTATGCTTATTGTTGATATTATAAAAGAATGCTAAGAGATAATTTGGAGAGGGATTCTTCAGCTTAATAAGAAAGCTGATATGCTAAAATAAATAATTTGTATTATTCTATTAGTGGAGAAAGAAAATTTATATCAATAAAACATTAATAATTTTACTATAATAATACACTGCAAATAATGCAATGCGTATCTCAAAAGAAAGTTTTTTTATGCTTTCTTTGAGATGCAGTTGGCTACAAAACATTTCCATTTTATCTGAAATGAAGGATTTCAGGTATTTATATTCATTCAACAGAAATTAAGGGAACACATGGCACATTTGAAATATGACTTGATTTCCAAATTTCTGTGGTGTTGTTATCCTAGTAGTGCTTGTGATTAGAATATTTCTCTTTATAAGTCATGCTTCAATCATGTTTACATTATTCTACAGTAATCAAGTGGATAACTAAATATATTTCACAGTAAAGTTGAAGAGGGAAACAAAGGAAATGGGATGACATCGAAAAATATTTCAGTGATTTTTTTTTTGTGTCTGTGAGGGGAAGGGGGTGTGTGTTCTTTGGTTCTGTTTTGTTTTAGATTTATATTAATTTTTTGTTTATTTATATTTGTTTGTCTGGTGGTGTAGATTTTATTAATATGAGATTAATACTTACTTCAGCCATTTCTGTTATATCTTTGTCTTCTCTTCTACAAAATAAAAAGGTAACATAAAATAAATAGTGCAATATTTGAAACAAATATATCATCTTCAACAGAAATTCTCCTGATAATACTCAAGTACTACTTAGGTAATATCATTATTATTAATTTGATATTAAATAGAACACTCGGTGTAGAGATTAGTGAACACTTTGTGTGTGATGCTCACACTTCACTGCAATAGTTAGAATAGATTCTTTGATTATTTTCTAACAGCCTCACATAAACTGGAAATTATGGAAACCCACAATTGGAAGAATTCACTCAACAAGTTCTTGCTGGTAGGAAGCAGAAAAAATATTTATGCAGCATTTCTGATCAGGGAATTATCAACAGCACAGGAAGTTCTTATTTTCTTCCCATGGGCCTAATGTCTGACATTTGTCAAAAATGACACTAAAAAAAATCAAATTAAAAGATAATAATTATAATAAGGGTATATGTATATCACATTGACCAGTTAGAATATGGAAGGAGCCAAGACTCTACCCATCAATGACTTATGATTTACCAATTATTAAAATCGTAACGATCAATCATTCATTTAATCTATCAAGATAGTTCACTTCAATTGGTAAAGGATCATTAATGGTATGGTCTCGCTTAATAGCCTTATTAAAAATTGTAATCTAATGAAATCATTGCTGTTCCTATATTAAGAACATTCATATACATTTATATCTATTTTTCCTTAATACTAGATAGCAACAAAATATATACTACACCGGTTTTTGTACAGCTATTGTCAGGACTGCAGCACTTGTTCATCCATCCCTGAATGCAACATATAAGGTAGTAACTCCACACATTCAAGCAATCGATTATAGAATTTGGTACTTGAAAAGGTGGAAAAGAGTCTATAATTACAGTTTAGACAGGTGGTATTTCCCTTTCCATATATACACTATATATACATTTGAGAGCCTATAACAGTAGAAATGTCACCAATAGGATATCAATGTTTAAAAGATGCCTAAAAAAAAAAAAAAAAAAAAAAAAAAAAATTTTTTTTTTTTTCTGTCATGGTTGTACCAGCCTTGAGTTGCCTATGGCAATGGTTAAGTAGATGCAACACAAAAGTTTCCCCAACAACCACATATAAATAATCGTAGATCAACTATTGAAATATTCTTAACCAAATAGGAAATTTAAAAGGTGTGAGAGAAGGAAAGGATAAAAAGTAAGGAATAAAGAAGAAATACTTGTCTAAAAATGGTTTATGATTATCAGTGCTTCATGCAGGGGTAGAGGAGGGGGGGGGGGCTGGGATTCCTCTCTTCACCCCTCCCCCCCCCCCCCCCTCCAAAACTCATCCCAAATAAATGTTATATTCATTATTAATTCAACTAATTCTCATATATATATATATATATATATATAATGTACTTAATTTTACTGTTATTTTTATTAGAAATGTCAAGTATTTGGTCAAAGTTAATCTCTAAAATCTGGATCTTAATAGACATTCTCATGAGATGTACAAAATCTCTATATATTTCTGATCCTTGTCTTCGTCAGGACTTTATTTGGTAAATGGTCTCCTCATAGTTGCTGTTTTAACTGGAAGTGCCAGTAAGATGTGAACCACAACATACACTAATGGGAAAATTCCACTGCAGACATTTGATAGCAACATCATTCCAAATAACTCATGAAAAGGAGATATATATTTTTTGGCATTTCTCAGATTTAGTGCACTATAATGGAATTTGCCCCCTTCCACAAAGAAGTAATTACTAGGCACAAAGTAACTACTAGGCACAATTCCACTGACGCCTGGGTATTCTTTATACCCAGACCAAACTCAGTTTCTCACTCTGAGCAAACTGGCTTCCCTCCACAACTGAGATATAATATATAATTTGATAACTTTAGAAACACTACAGATATATAGATTACGATAATAACACTATTGACCAATAACTATACTGGTCACTCAAACACTTCAACTGAATTAAAATAAATAATCACTCCAGACTGACTAAAATACAATATTTCTGTCCTTTTATAATTTATGAGCAATCAATCTCCCTTATGACGTCACATGTTTCCTTGCAGCGTTTTGATATGTTGTTGTTTCTCCGACATGCACCATTATAATTTTTGTGGAACCCACCTTGAAAGGATCCATCAACTTCAAGAAGTATAGCAGCTTAAGATGATGATTACCTGATAAATAATTCATGATTTTATCTATTAGATTTTTTTAAATAACTGTCACTAATAAACATGCTTTTTATTCAGGAGCATGTACTTCGGTTTTTCTTGTAGTCAGCTCAGTTACTTTATGGCACCTTTTTTAATTAGTGTGAACTTCAAAGTTTAACAATTAGTCTTTCCTCCATTTTCATACCCCCCCCCTAACAAACACTCTTGTATGAAACCCTGAATATGATACTCACCATCAGACTTGATGGGAAATATGATTGCAAATCAAAATCGAAATCCAATCAAAATAGTTGATTGCAAATTGGATCAAAGCCATCTTTTTCAAATTGATTTTGCAATCAAATCACCAAAAATCTTAATTCAATCAACTACTTAATCAGTTAATCTTGTCACTAACAGGATGTTTATTCAGTTGCTGTTTTTGTTTTCAAATTGGTTCAACTTGAACAAGAACTGCATCTCAAAGAATTTGCTCATCATCTGAACAACCTCCACCAACAGCAAAGAGGCATTCCACTCTTGCCTTAGAGGGAAGCAGGATAGTTGTTTAGTAGAATTTAGCCTCCATCTCTGGAAATTCGGAAAATGTGCTGGCAGATGTTAATCTGTGTGCTCTCATTCCCATGTAAGGGGAAGCAGTTGACCATATATCCCAGGTCACTCAGGTCACACAAACCTACTTAGCAGTTGCTATCTCAATCATCATCTACTTGAGAGAACTTCACTGAAGAGGGACTCCATTCTTGACATTAATGTGTGGCAAGATATTATATTCTTTCCTGGTTGGCCAGCACAAAAATTTATTTTTTAATTATTTTTTTTTATAAACCGAACAGGTCTTCACTGATGAATTGCATGCTCTGAGTATGGACAAAACACTTTTTGTAATTTGTACCACAGAGAAGCAGCAGCAAATCCGAGATATGTTGCCATTTATACCCAAAAAAAAAGAAGTGACATCGTCCGGCTGCAAATGGGGATAAATACTCTAACTTTGTAGCCGATTATGTAATACATATTTGATTGCAAGCAATTCTATTTTCATGTCGAAAATCAAAATCATAAATTTTGCAAGTGATCAAAAATCAACATGCAATCACTGATTAATAATCTTAATCATGATTTTGATTGCCGCAATCAAAATCTGCACAAGCCTGAAAACAATATCAGACACATCAGGTCACTTGAAAGGTTTTGTGGTGAATTCTTAGAAAAGTCATTAATGCACCACATACCTCATGCTGGTGCCCTTCTGGGCATGGGAAATCACACAATAGAGTCTTACAAGTCTGTGTGAATATCACCACATCCTCCTCAACAGCTGCTCTCCAAAAACAACTTTTGAAGTTAAAAATAAATACTTTTGTACTACGTATAGCCTCGTTTAGCAAGAAACTATCTTATTGAACTCCCTCAACCTGTCAATTTTCAGCACATTCTGCCTACCACTGGAATTGCTTCTTGATACATTACAGTGCTATTTTATTATGGCATAAGGAACTAGAGCATTCCCAATAGTAAATTGTCAAACCATTGATGTATGCAAGCTAATCAATAGTTCTAATGTGAAAGAAATTCCTATAGCATTATCCAGGCACACTAATGTAGCAAATACTTTGAGCATATTCTGAGTCCTCAATGGAAGATCACAAGTTATACTTGCTCTCATAATAGCAATAGTAGTTGACTCCTCTTAAGCTGGCCTACCACACATCATTAAAATTGAAAACATTATTTATTTGGGTAAGTATATAGCACACTAAACTAGTTCCACTCCAACTAGTACTCAGCTACGAACGATTAGTAGATTCTATTCACTCTGAGAAGTCAAAGGTGATGTCCCAAGGATGATGTGCACTATCTAAATACTATTTTTCTCTTTGAACATCTTGCATTTCGGAATGAAGAATCTAAATGGAGTTCAAATAATGGGCTATAATTGCCTCTAAGGACTTGCACATGAAGTTCATGCTCCATCTCACACCAGACTATTTACCTACCACACACTGAAGGAGGGGTCTGGTTGCAGTCCAGCACATATCTTGTTGCAGTGGAATGTAATTACATGGACCTCAATTTAAACCTACAAGATTTACTTGGGAATTTCAATTCAAATGCGACGTCAAATTCAGGAAGATTGAATTGCAGTCCCCCACTATTAATTAATCATTATATGATAGTTCATTAAACAAGCCACACTAAATTAGAAGTGCACACAAAGTACTATTATTCACATTCTTGGAATGCAACAAGATTGGTCCTGGAATGCAAACAGACCCTACCTATAGTGCTTGATAGGTAAAGGGTCTGGTGTACCATACAGGACATACTCACTGGTATTAGTCAAAGGTATCTACCAAAATAACTAGTAAATTATTGACTACCAAAATTTGGGCAGAGATTGTATTATGCCTGCCTTCCACACCTATTCTTTCACTATTCTGTAGTAATTGCTACTTCACTATCAGAACTAAACTCCACCCTCCACTGCTAATTACAGAGTGTTGTTTGTTTTTTGTTTTATCACCAAAACCAATAAATAAAATAATCAATGCTATAAAGTATGAATAGTTTGTCTGTCTGTATGTCCGTGTCTGTGTGTTGGTCGGTCGGTCGGTCGGTCGGTCGGTCGGTCGGTCGGTCGGTCGGTCGGTCGGTCGGTCGGTCGGTCGGTCGGTCGGTCGGTCGGTCGGTCGGTCGGTCGGTCGGTCGGTCGGTCGGTCGGTCGGTCGGTCGGTCGGTCGGTCGGTCGGTCGGTCAGTCGGTCGGTCTGCCTGCCTGCCTGCCTGCCTGCCTCTCTGTGTATCTTTGATTTATGATTAAACAGTTAAAGTCAGACCCACAAACCTATATATATTTAGAATCAGTGTCACCAGGGGAGCTTCATTGGTATATCTATATGGAAACACCCCTTATTCATCAAAAAATATATTTTTTTAATTAAAAAAAAAAAAAAAATTTTTATTTAAAAATGATATTTTTGTGAGAAAAAAATAACGGAGCTACAGACCAAAAACTTGGCATGCAGACACAACTTGACTTGCCTACAACATGTGGTGGGTCCCATCTGGCCACACCTCTTACTCTTGGTGTGTAAGGTTAAAAATGGTAAATCTAGAAAAACACTGACCAAATCACATGTTCACCTTTTTTTTAAAAGTCTACAACATATGTCATCAAAGCAGGCACCTTTGTAACTATAGCCCACCAAAGATGGGCCAAAAATCCGTCCATATGGCTGGTTTTTCAATAATATTGAAAATAATTAGGAATTTCAAATGACAACATGTAACTTCATGGTAACTGTGTTACGCCCTGTGAGTGATTAATTGCATTCCAGCAGAAAAAAAATTAGTATGGGAACCTTTCTTATTGATATGGTGAAGGTATAGCTAGCATCTTTAGCACTGCAATATCTTCTTATAAAAGGCAATAGAGACATTGTATGGATCTGTATGGATCTGTTTGAAAGTAACCAAGAAGGTAGTTAGCTATATAGCTAGCTATGTTAATTAAAATCAACTTACTTTTGGAATGTGCTTGGGAGAACCAGTTGATAATCAGTTTACTGACCTGAAGAGTTAAACACGAACATAATCAACATAATCGCTGCTTGACGCTATAGTTCTTGCTACAGTTTTTCGCTCCCACCTAGCAACTTGGAAGTTACCCACCCACTGTTTAAGTTGTTCTTTTTTAACTTTGGAAGTTAGGCCAAGATTTCTGTATAAAGAGGTTCAGTTCCTTAGTATATCTGACTCTTTCAACAGATCAGTGATTAATAGGTGTGACACATTTCTGACAGATTCCGTTAGGTAATCACTAATCCAGTATTTTTAATTCAATTTTTCAGCGTGTGGACTAAACCACAAATTATCATACCTCGCACGCACGCACACAAACACACACAAGCAGATGTACTTGTTAGTGCCAGGGAATTATTGAATCTGACAAAAGCAACACATGGATTGTACAAGTTGCTATGCAGAGTGCTTTATATTACTAAAATCATGTACAGCATAAAACCCTTGATCATGTCAAGTTAGCATTCTTTAAATGAGATGAGCGTCACTCTGTCCTAATTGATATGCAGATAGGTTATTATAATGATGTTACTCCAGTTTCAATGTCTGAGCAGCACAAATGTTGCTTGTTATCGTTGGAGTGGATCCAATTGCACGACCTTTCTGTGTGCATAGGGGTGATAGGCTGCAAGGTTGTGTGCAGCCCTGAATAGTAACTTTAGTTGCTGGTTGAGAGTTTTGAGCTGACAGAGTTCAATTCACAGTTTTTCAGTTCACAGTTGACAAATTGTTTTGTCATTTCATTTATTTTCAGTTGATAGCTTTCAGTTAACAATGGGTGTACTTGTTTGAAATTGGTTTCTTTTATAGCTGTGTGCTGTATTTAAGCTTTGAATTTTCCTTTTTTAAATATTTATAGAGATGTTTTTAAACCAGAATCATTCCAATATAGAAGTGCAATTGAGCTCATAGAAGTGGCTTGAAAGGATGTGAGTTTAATAGTTGGTGGTTAGCCATGAACTTAGTTGCTGATTGGAATCAGTAAACATGCCCAGCATGTGGTCTTATCAATAGGACTAGGAATTCTTGCAAAAGTTTCTTGCAAGGATTCCCATAAAATAGAGAGAGAGAGGGAGGAAAAGGGAGGGAGGGAGGGAGAGAGAGAGAGAGAGTATTTCAACCTGTGTGAGAACAGTCATCATGATGTTTCTCTCATCACCCTTGAGGTTGGCTCTAGAGGAGTGATCCATTTGCAAGGTTTGCTCCAGATGCAGATCTAGATCACTTTAAGAAAGATCTTAGAACTCTACTCGTTAGGATTCCCAACACTGCCATCCAGGAATCTTTTAAGATATGGTGTACCAGAAATAGAGAGATAACATAGAGACTACTAACTTTATCACCTCCTCCCCAAATAAGCATTTACTCTAATTAGTAGACTGTCTTTAATCATTTATTTTATTTATTTATTTATTTATCATTTTATTTATTTTTTTTTTATTTATTTTATTTAATATTCTATTCATTATTATTATTATTATTATTATTATTATTATTATTATTATTATTATTATTATTATTATTATTATTATTATTACTATTATTATTATTATTATTATTATTATTATTATTATTATTATTATTTAATTAATTAATTTAACTAATAAAGCCCAGATCATGGTATTTACACCTGTGCTAATGCCTCCAAATCATTGGTGGCCAGCCTGATTTATTTCAAACATTTTAATGAAAGAAAATGAGAATTTTAATCCTTTTTTTTCCTCTCTCCCTCCCTTATTTTTTGGGGAGCTCTCTGGCTTAGCTGCAAGCAAAGTTTATTTGTCTGTATTGTTGTGCATTTTGGTGATAGTTACAGCTATGGCCACTAGAGGCAGTGAGAGCCCACTGAGAAGTGGACCTGAAGTTTATCTCAGCGACTATGAGAGGGAGCCACTAAATATTGTCAGTATTCACCGGGAAATGATGAAATCCTTAAGTATAGTAAAACATAATGTTCTACTTAAGACACTCTTCTTTGCAATATCTATTTCTTTGTGTGTACCTACATTTATGAAAGAAATTTTCTTTATAATATCTTGTGGCCCTGAAACTTCTATTGTTGTCTTTGTTGACCGATGTTAGTCTCACTTGCCAGACACTTTACTTTCT
>OZ017788.1:12653588-12698588 GCA_963969325.1 Lycopodina hypogea
GAAACAAAATTGTGAATGAAATTAAATGAAAGAATACAATAATACATTCTATTGAAATAGCCATATCTTGTGAAGTTGGTATTTCTTGCTCTAGAACTTGAACACAACTTGCTGAGACATATACTATAGACAGAATTTAGAAACCGCCACCCCTCCCAAAAAGAACCACCACCACTCACCACCACCACCCCCCCCCCCCCCAAGATGGAGGTGTGTGGAATGTGTTCAGTAAGTTAAAAATATTGTTAGCTATTGGCCATGCTTGTTTTGAATTCTAATTACCAGCCCTATCATAGTTGCTTATACTATAAACATGTAGTCTTGGTCCCAGACCCCTTTATAATAATTTTAAAAAAATTGAGTGGGTCTGGTGACTTGCCTGTGCATTCCATGTTCTTCCCAAAACTTCAGGGGGTGGAGACCCTGTGGGGATTACAGGAGGCATAACCAAGTCACACTACCAGATAGGTACCCGGTCCCCCATATATAGGACTTTACAGCACACCTGTCTGGGAAAACCATCTTTTCAAAGATTGATTTGTTCAGGGGTTACCATCAGATCCCTGTGGCCCAGGAAGACATAGCCAAAACAGCAATTATAACACCTTTTGGGTTGTTTGAGTTCTTAAGAATGCCATTTGGCCTCAGGAATGCTGCTCAGAATTCCAGAGGTTAATGGATGCCACTTTCAGAAACATTCCCTTTGTTTTCACATATATTGACAATTTATTAGTGGCCAGTGAGAATGAAGCTGAGCATTTGGAGCATCTGAGAATTCTGCTTGAAAGGCTAGAACAGAATGGGTTGGTTGTTAATCCTGCCAAGTGCCAGTTTGGTTGCACTGAGATTGATTTCTTAGGCCATCATATTACCAAACAGGGAACTATTCCTCTAGGTCAAAAAGTGCAAGCTGTTAGAGAATTCCCCAAGCCCATAAACATCAGAGGGTTACAAGAATTCGTTGGGATGATTAACTTCTACAATAGATTTTTACCACATTCTGCTAAAATTCTGTTTCCCCCTGTATCAAGCCATTGGTAAAACCGAAAAATCAATCAAGAAGATCACATGGTCTGTTGACATGGATTGTGCTTTTGATGGGGCCAAAGAGATGCTAGCTAATGCCACTATGCTGAATCATCCTGACCCATCATCACCCATAGCCCTTACTACTGATGCTTCTGACACTGCCATTGGAGCTGTTCTGGAGCAAAAGGTTCAAGGGGATTGGCAACCCTTAGCTTTCCTGAGCAAGAAACTTAAAATTACAGAACAAAAATACAGCACATATGATAGAGAGCTGTTAGCAATATATCTGGGTATTAAACACTTCAAGTACTTCTTAGAGGGAAAGGAATTTTGCATTTTCACTGATCATAATAAGCCCCTCACCTTCAGCTTAACTAAAGTATCTGAACCAGGACCTGCTAAACAACAGAGACAATTAAGCTTTATTTCTGAATTATCTTCAGACATCAGACATGTATCAGGAAAAAAAAATTGTCATGGCTGATGCTCTGTCTAGGCCCAGTGTGAATACATTAAGCACAGATATAGATTTTTTTACTATGGCAAAAGATCAAATTTCTGAGAATGTCTCTGATGAAGTAGCTAATAGTAGCCTGGTATTGGACTGGGTGCCATTGGGTGACTCCAATATCAAACTCTTGTGTGATACCTCTCAAGGAAAACTTAGACAAGTGGTACCAGCTTCTTAGAGAAAAAGAATTTTTGACCTGCTTCATGGTTTATTCCACCCATCTATAAGGAGTACCAAAAAAAATTGTCTCTACCAAGTTTGTATGGCCTCACATGAATATTCAAGTTGGAATATGGGCTAAAACTTGTATACCCTTTAGGGGCAGTCCTGATCCCTAACATAACCCATATGTTAGGGATCAGGACTGCTCCTAAAGAAGATTTGAACTACTCAGCCACTGAAATGGTGTTTGGATCAACACTGATTGTCCCTGGAGAATATGTTTCACCACCTCAGAGACAACATGATTCACTTATTACCAAATTTGTGCCCAAAGCTACAGATTTTAATGGTAATTCTAAGTGCTCACTGATCAAAGCCTTGGATACTGCTGATTTTGTCTTTGTGTGAGTTGACAGGCACAAAACAACTCTGTGCAGACCTTGTGAGGGCCCCTTTAAGGTAATTGATAAAGGTGAAAAGACATTTACCATTATAAAGCAAAACAAGGAAGAGATCATATCTATCTAAAGACTTAAACCTTCTTATCTTCATAATCATATCGAACCCTCCCCCTCATAGTCAACACCTTCCCCTGCAGTGGCCCCATCCTCCTCCTCACCACCAACACCAAATCGAATCTCCTCCTCACCACCACCACCAAATCGAATCTCCTCCTCACCACCACCACCAAATCGAATCTCCTCCTCACCACCACCAACTCGTATTCTGGCCTCGACCAATGCTCCATCACCACAAGATATGGCAGAATCGTTAACCCTACCCATTGCAGTTCTGGGGGGGGGGGGGGGTGGGGGGAGTTGTGTAGTGGACTAACTTAACTGGTCACTGATTACAATTGTAGACATGTGTTGATTCATGTTGACATTATGTATTATCATAACTAATAACCATAAGCCACACACCACATACCCTGACATGATTCAAACATGCAACAAGCATAATTCAATGCCACAAGCCACACACACACAGACACACACACAGACAGACAGACACACACACACACATAGACAGACAGACAGACACACAAACACACAGACAGACAGACACACACACACACACACACACACAAAACCAGATATCTCATGAATAATTAATGATGATAAGTTTGCTACCACCCCCCCCCCCCCCCCCCCCCCACTCCAACCCACCCCATAAAAGGAACCATCCATTAAAACATTCTGGCCTAGCACACACACACAGGCACACACTCACTCACACACTCACACACACACACACACTCACACACACACAGGCACACACTCACTCACACACACACACACACACACAGGCACACACTCACTCACACACACACACACACACAGGCACACACTCACTCACACACACACACACACACACAGGCACACACTCACTCACACACACACACACACACACAGGCACACACTCACTCACACACACACACACACACACACACACACACACACACACACACACACACACACACACACACACACACACACACACAGGCACACACTCACTCACACACACACACACACACACACACACACACACACACACACACACACACACACACACACACACACACACACACACACACACACACACACACACACACACACACACACACACACACACACACACACACAACTATGTTGTGCTCTTACTATTTAAGCTCATCATTGCCAATGTAATGGAATGATTTAAAAAAAATGTATTTGATAATCCACTATAGGATAGATAGATAATTCTGTAGCTTATTCTATTATCAGTTATGAGTGAAACTATTTGGTCTTAGGTCTTGGACTGTAAGTACACAGTTTTGCTGACCTCACTAATATAGTTCTAGTGTTATTTACATAGAATAGTTTTAGGGTTAGTATTCATTCATTACACAGTTTAGTGGTTACTCTTGCCTCAGGCATGAATGGAAGTGCAGGTTGCTGGTCAATTTTGTGGGAGGTTGATATTGTCTTGGCATAGCTAATGACTAATGGATTGGCACTTTAGGAATATGGTTAAGTATATATCATCATAGGATATTGTTAAAGAAACCAAGTCTAGTATTTTTTTTTAAAGCCATGTAGCAAAAATTTATTTTATTTTTACCTGTGTGGGTGTGCATACTTTCTTGAATAGCTGGTACATCTCAGCCACTTCTGGACAATATCGACAATAGATTATAACCTTATGAAAGTTTATACCTTATGAAATAATTCTACTCTTGATTGGAATTTCTTTTATAGGGGTGGTGAATTTAGAGTGGAATTTGCTGGCTTGGAGAGGTGAGAAGTTTAATTCCCAAGTGTGTCCATATTTTAGCACTTACTGCAACTGCTACCAAGTCCACAAGAAAAGTAGTAATCAAACTTTTAAATATGAAAAATCCTAGCATAATCTCCATACCACCAAATAAAGATAATGTTATCTATACAGTATCTAAAAAGAGCTGTATGGAGGATGTTGTTGAAAAGGTCAAGGATAGAACTATTTCAAAAGGCAAAACTTTATTAAGGTTATAATCTATTGTTGATATTATCGAGAAGTGGCTGAGATGTAATAACTCCCTAGCCTTCTCAGCATGTTCAGGTTTTATCACGAGATATGTTTTGCTGGCATTTGGGTGGTATCCATCTATATCACCATGGCCTTGCAAAGTGGTCTAGAATGTTTTCAGATTTTCACAAGTGCCAGCACCAATTGCATTATCTGCATGCCAGATTTGCTTCACATTTGTTGAATTCAATTTCAGTTTCCCAATCAATGGTTTTACAGCTAGGGCATACATGTCCATGGCTAATGGATCACTTTGTGTTTATCTGTTGATGGCATTGAAGGCATTGGAGGCATCAACCAGCAGGGCACCTTGTACATCTGGTCCTAAAAAAAAATTGACGTATAGCATGGACCTCTATGCACCGTTGCCTCATATCCTCCTTCTTGGCCAGCACATACCCAGAGAGGACCAGCAGCATCTTGTATATCAAGATGGAAGAGACTGAAGACTGCCTTAGCGATTATTCTTCTTGGGACTTCACAAATTCCTATGGGTCTCACACCAGGACATTTGTTCAGTGGGATCAGCCGGCAGGCAACAAAGGCACTGAGATCATCTGGATGGATGGTAGAGGTAAAAATTCTCTGGCCCATTGCTGCAAGGACACGACACAGGATATGATAAGCATATTTAAATGAAGAACGCAATGTTCTCCAAGCATATGCATCAAGGCCACAGAAACTTGCAGCACCCTCGGTATGCAGGGCTGCATTGAGTCTGCATTCTGCATCAAGGTTACTATATATAATTGGGTTTACAGTCTCAGGAATATCAGATAGTAGGGCCTCTGGACATGCTGGTTTTCCAATAGGATGTTTGTCTCTAAGAACATCACGAGTGGTCAAACCTTGTGATTCTGGAATAATGTCATCCAGACTTACAGCATCCCCTGTCTGTTCATGAGATAAGTAGCTCAGTGCACTTCAAATCTTCCCTTTGACATCTTTTATCTGAAGACATGTCCATCAACACCTTTCTCTACTGGAAGAGTATTGGATAACATTCTAGTTTGTATGCACTGACCCTCATCTTAAAACTGCTTTATATGACCATAAGACCATAGATCAAGTCGATGTTTCAGGTGACTGATGTGATCCTTTGTTTTGCTTCTTTTGCTTGGTTTTTGAAGCAAAGGGATATGAATCAGGGTTATAGCCTTCATACTAACTCTTTCCAAGCTAGATCTGTCTGCAAATGGTTGAAAAAGTCAAGCAATTTATTTTTAAAACAATATTCCAGAAGAACCAAGAGGGACCAGGTTTCCATTCATAACTGGAATTAATTACCTCATATATTTCTTCATCAGAGTTCTTACCCCAGCTGAAATTAAGTGACTGTTGGTCTGGTAATGAGATTACATTTGATGGCTATAGAGTTACTATTGATTGATAGTAATTGCTGATTAAATTTGTTTGATACATTAACTGGGATATAAGTGGTAGCAGCAGTGTTTGCAGATGGTATAGGTAAAATTATGGCTGGTGCAGCATTAATGGTATTGGGTTGAAAATGAATTGAAGAGGTTGTAATTAAGGTGGTATTGGTTGGTGTGGTAGAGGTGAGATTTATGGTATTTTCACAAAATCCAAGCTTATTAGGAAAGCAATTTGAACAACATTTCCCTGCTTTTACACAGACACAGCCCTTAATAAGCCTGTTCTATTGTATTTGCTACACACCATTTTCAAATATTTGAATTATGTGGCAAAGGGTGACCACCATCAAATCTACAAGCATTACAAACCACTTTGAAATAGTAAATAAAATTGAAGTAATTTGAAATGAATTTAGTTGCTATAGGTGAAATAAAAAAATAAAAAAAGTTTCTAATATGGTCTTAAATAGTTGGAATGGTAAATGGAACAAATGGGTAGTAATATAATTTAACTTACTCTGGGAGATGGTGGAAGATAGAATTACTTATTTCAGGGACTACTCACTTTAAAGTTTTACTTGGTAAACAATTTTGGTTCCTAGGATAATTTAAATTCCTTTGAAATTTGGATGAACAGTGAAGAATTGTTGTAGTGGAATGTTTGGGCAGCAAGGAGAAAACTGTTTTAATTAACTTTAGTTCAATTAACTCCTTCACAATACTAACAAGTTGCAATTATTCATTGTACATAATTCATACATGAAGTCTTGTGTTTTATCATAAATATACAGCACTAGGTACTGGGGATGGCATCAGGAAAAAAATTTACAACCTTGGTGATAGGTGTGGTTGTTATAAAACCTCATTAAAATTATTTTGGTTGCAGCAGACATTCCTGTGCTGGGACAGGAATGCACAGGTAAGTCATCACACCCACTTTATTTGTGTGCTGGTGCAGCTCTCACTCATCCAGATCTTGGCAGGACCTCCAAATGGATTGGAGTGTCTGTCCCATTGAATTTTGTTAACTATTTGCTAAAACCCAATGAATTCTCTCTATCAAATGCTATTAAAGTTATTCATATTCCGAGCAACAGAAGTTACTTTCACAAAATCAGCACAGGGAGGAGAATTTCAACTCAACAATTACACAATGAATGATTATCCCTTTCCATATGCATGATTACACATAAGTTCAAAGTTGAGGAATCAATTGTTACACTAGTTTCAATCATGATATTGAAATCAATTTCAATTGACATCCAGAGTAATTATTTGTTTAATTTATAATGATTTCATGTGAATTTCAGACTTGATACCATGTTATCAAAGAAAATTCATGGAGAAATATTGATCTTGAGAATGCATATGTGCCATCTTTTCAAAATTAATTTTCTGAACAAAGAATATGCCTAATAACCACACCCCAAATGGCATGCTATAAAAACACAATACAATGGCTAAGTGTTGAGCAGTTACAACAATTTATCTTCCAATTATCTTCATCATTAGCATATCATGAAAGTCCTTGATAGCCCTCAGCCCAGAATAACCAAGAGGACATTTAAGGATATTTCATCTTGTACCTACAAGTTTTGCTGGCACTTTCACATTCAATTCTCATCCTGAGCAATTTTCAGAAAAATTAAAAAGAGGAAAGAAGTAAGTTAGAACCCTCTACAGTCTGTGACTTATTTTCTATTAAAATTTTTTTAAATAGATCATGTAAACACCTTTGCAATACAACTTACTATAAAATGTGAAATAAGTAACTATGAGGAGCTTAAACAATTACTAGCTTCACTTCAACATTTCAATTATAATTATTATTATTTCGTTTGATCATATTTTCTTCAATTTTCCAATTTTACTCTCATTAAATAAATATTTGTGGTTTAAGAAGGAAAGGGGGTGTCGTTATCCTGCTAAAACTGGATAAATCTATCTAAATCTGACTGGATGGCCTGCTAAAGATTTTTACCAGGTTGGTAAGTCTTATCTTAAAAAAAAAAAAAAAAAAAAAAAAAAAAAAAAAAAAAAAAAATGAATAAATTTTTTTTAAATCACCATGCAATGCTGTTTGCATGCCTATTTATGAGCTGCTGTTTGTATATTAAAACAAACCACAAGGTTTAGAAATAGTGTTTGAGTGCTTTCAACCATGTTTCATGTTGTCATTGGCCCTGGCAACATCTGGTACACCCCATGTGTTATATAAATACTTGCATATCTGTATATATTCCCTTGCTTCACATAATTACATTGTAATGTGTCTTGGTACATGAACTTTCACTATGGTATATATTTTTTTTTTTCTTTGGATAAACAAGTAGTTTGATTATCCTGGTATGGTTTAATTGACTACTTCATTTACATCCAACCTTATATTTACTGCTTCATTGAATCACTTTTTTTGTGTATTGGTACATGATCCTTTATTACAACAAATTCCTTTTCTTTTATGCCTTTTTAGTAAACAAGTTTCTTAATTATTCTGGTGTGTGGTGTGGATTGATTGACTATTTCATTTATATCCAACCTCATATTTACTGCTTCATGGAATCAATTTTCTTTATATTGGTACAAGAACCCTTATCATGACAAATTCCTTTTCTTTTACGTCACTTCAGTAAACAGATTTCTTAAAAATTAAGATCATTTTATTGGATACAACTTTCCTCTTCTTCACAAACTATGATGCCACTTGATCCCATGCATGAGTTCTGGGAGTGTAAGTACTGATGTTCTATCTTCCAATATTAACACAGCCTCATTAAAATATTATTTTCTAAAAAATTATTTATGACATTCATTTTAAAATGTTTTCTGGTAAATATATTTCATGATTATTCTTGTATGCATTACTTCTCCATTTAACTTATTCTGTCATGCTGAACTATACTGTCATATGTATTGTTTCCTACATACAGCCTAAGGAAGGTGAAGGAATCAATTAATTATTATTAGCTATGATTATGTGCTATATTTTTCGCCCTGATGGTTAAGAAAAAAGGTTCACACTTCAATATTAATAAAAATTTAAACCCTTCACCCCATCTCCAAAATTAACATCTGTATTCTTTATAGTATAGACACTTTGTGACGGGAAAGATAGAAATGTTTTTACCCTTCAGTGCTAAATAAATTACATTAATATTATACAATCTCCAATAATGATTATTTTAAACTTTAGCTTTAATTATGGAGTGTCTGTCTGTCTGTCTGTCTGTCTGTCTGTCTGTCTGTCTGTCTGTCTGTCTGTCTGTCTGTCTGTCTGTCTGTCTGTCTGTCTGTCTGAGTGGATGAGTAGTTTACTGTTGGACTAACAACCCCAGAGTCATGAACTCCGACCCCAGCCATGACAAGTTATTTTCATGTCTTTCAACATCTTTTCCCCACATCAGTCCATCCAGTGGTGATAGGGACCTGGAATTTCCTCCTCCTTCATCCTGGAGCTCTGTCCTCCTTGGAACTCCAAGCCTGGTTCCAGGAGTTTGCTTGCAGTGGCTTATAGCGCCTGCCTAGTGCACAGGCACCCTGACTATATCAGGTGCACAGCGATTGTGTGACAGGCATCTAAAGAATTTGCTTTTGTATTTTTGTTCAATATCCCTTCCCAGATGCCTTGACCAATAATCCTGAAATTTTCATGGGTTGCTTACAAGATCACTGGCCCTGTTGGGGAGAATGTGGTTAGGGCATGGGCAAGGACATATGTCCATTAAATATACCTTCCTATTCAGGAGTAGCCTCCAAGTTTTAGTGTGAATCTGATCTGATTCAAAAGGACATTTTGTAGAGGAAGCTATGTTCTACAATTTTTTTTCTTTTCCCTTTAATTTTTAATAATGGAAAATTGAAGGGTATTTGTCGGGTGTAACCTAACTTACTTTACAGTTCATTTCAGAGAAACCGTATTACAAATTACCCTTCAAATAAGACACACTGTGTAGTGATAATTAAATCAAGTGAAAGGGACTACATACAAACTGGTATGATTCAATAAAATTGTAGACAAGGAGCCATTCCAGGATGGAATTCCATGACAGTTACTGTATATTCGTAATTTTCCTGTTATACAGAACCCATGTACCATTATCAGCTAATAGAAATAATATACAAGGTATTCATTTTTTGACATTTATTCACGTGCTGATTGAAAATTCCAGAAACCCAATGGGTGGGAATACTAAGACAACACCCATTTTTTAACTCATTCATTTTTGTCCCACAAGTATTTCTGTCAGGTTTGGTCCTCTAAAGAGGTCATCAGCATTAGGTGGTCATCACAGGCAGTGAACCTTCCTGGAATGCATTAGTATAAGACACAGTATATAACTAATATATAACACTACAACAATTATATCCTAAATCTTTAGTTTATTTATAATTATAACTACAGTTTAAGTTAGTGGAGATGTTTTCAGTGCCACGTAAATTTTTCTCACTGCCCAAAGAAGCATATATGAGCCATAAGCCACTCAATTGCATTTAATCACATGACACCAGCTTTACTATCACAGTTAATTAATAGCACTACTGTAGTAACTGAGAATTAACTGATGGCACCTGTTTTCTTTCCAAATATATCTCTATATCTATAAAATGTCAATTAATATTCATGTAAAAGAGTTAGTTCTTTCATCTTCTTGACCTTATGAGGCTTTGATATAGAAGGGAGAGAGAGGACATGTTTAAATATAAATTTACTTCATACTATAGAAATACTCTACATCAGTGTTGAACCTAGCCGCTATGATAATATCATTTTGGGTTGTAGTTCGAGAATGTGAAATTAGAGAAATATATATGGAATCTTCAATTAAAGCATGTCTTTCTAATGCTAATAAAGATATCTAAAAATAAACTTATCTTCTATTATGATGGGAAATTTCAAGATGAGGTATATTCATACATAACTTTCATGCAGTAATACTTTATTAAATAACTTACAAACTATAACATGCATATATATACACACACATACATATATATGCATTTAATATATACATTATACACATATGCACATATATACACACATCACACACACATATATACACACATACACACATGTAGAATCAGTAATTACTAATATGTCAATACTGAGATTGAAAAGAACATTGATATAAGTTACTATATGAACATACCATATACAAACAAGTTCTTTTACATGTGAGTTACTCACCAACTGAGATAAGACAAATAAACAGTACAATCATTATATTGATTCATTTTATATTTTAACAACAATACCAAGCCAAATAAGTAGCTGACCTTTATAATACTAGGTTTTCAGATTGGACAGAAAGACACATCTCATATTGAAATAATATTTAACAATACTCTAGCTGTAGAAATAACTCACCATCTTGGACAATAAAAAATGTGCAGATTGGAAGAGAGACAGAGTAAAATATACCAGAATTAAAATTTTTAATGGATTGATTTTCATATTGTAACTCACTGTCTTGATGTTGCAAGTAAAAAAATGCAGATTAGACAGGGACACAATAAAAACATTTGAATTTAAAATTCAATTTCAACCTTTTAAAGTTATTATAATTTTTTTTTTTTAAATACTTCAGCTACATAATGTAACTAACCATCTTGGATGATAGAAGGATTAAAAATGTAACAGAGAGACTGAGTAAAGCCATCCATGTTTAATGTTTAAATTAATATAGATACTAAGAAACTCACATCCTTGGATAGTACAGATTTTGCAGATTGGACAGAGAGACACAATAAAATATTCAGATTTCAATAAAGAAAAGGTTCCGATTTCTTCTTTAAAAATGTTTAATTTTAATTACAATACTTCTTTAACTTCTGCCTTGGATGATACAAATTATACAGATTGGACAGAGAAACCCAGTAAAAACATTCAAATTAAATTGTTAGTATATTCTAACATAATATTAATAACAATATTTTAACAATAAAGTGACTCACCTCCTTGAATCACACAAGTTTTGTAGATTTGACATTAGGACACAGACAAACAACAAAATAACAAAAATATTAAACTTGAATATTTTATTCTGCTGGTACTTCAAATAATCAAAGTGGGTGAGTGACTCACCCACTTTGATTATTACAAGTACCAGCAGAATAAAATATTTAAATTCAACATTTCAATTGATTGACTTTCATATTTAATAATAATATTAATTAAAGGAAGTAACTCACCCCTATGGAAGATTCAAAGTATGAAATGAGAAACAAAGAAAATTAATTTTTTAATTTATTTATATTTCGATTGCTGCAGATATATTTAGCCATCTATGAAACTCACCTCCTTGGATGATATAAAATATGCAAATTGGGATATAGAGACATAGTAAAAATTCAAGTAAATAATTTGTTTTTAAACTCGATTTCCATATTAGAATGATAATACCCACCTCCTTGTATTATGGAGGATTTGACAGAGAGACAGAGAAGAAACATTCAAATAAATATTAAATCGAATGATTTTTTAATTGTATAAACAAATTGAACACCAAGAAAATTAGTCACCTTCTTCAATAATACAAAGTAGTAGGTTGGTCAGATTATTTAAATACAAATGTTAACATTTAAATTGAATGATTTACATATTAAATGGCAATACACATTTATGTAAGTAACTCACCTTCTGTAATACAAGTATGCAAAGAGATCAGAAAAACTCGGTCAAAACATCCAAAATTAATATAAACTTGGTTTATTCTCATATTGTATCTCAGTATTGGTCTATGTAATGACTCAGACACTTGGGTAATACACAGTTGGTTGATTGGATAGAGATATCAGTAAATTATATCAATTTAATATTATATTTCATTATCAATATTTCTGCTACTCAATGAACTCATGATCACTAACTTAGATAATGCAAAGTATACAAATGGGAAAGAGAAACATAGTAAAATCATCCAAGTCTGAAATTCAATTTTATATATTTCATAATTGTCATACTATCAAATTTTGCTTTGTAAGTAACTCACCTTCCTTGAAGGTAATAAGTTTGCAGATTGGGCCATGAGACACAGCACAAATATCCAAATCTAATAATTTAATTGATTTATCTTCATAGTCTAATGACAATATTTAGTTCTATAAGTAACTTACCTGCTTGGATGACACAAATTATGCAGATTGGACAGAGGGACACAAAAAAAAAATTCAAATTTAATTCTTTAAATTTGTTAATGTTGTCTTTAGTGACAGCAATTAGCATTATATAATACTCACCATATAAGATCGTATAAAAAAAAATTTAATCCAAAAGAATATATTTTATTCAAGACTAATACAATTTCTTAATTTATCTTTTCTTGATGAAGTCATTTTCATGCAATCAATATTTTATTATTGTCAATAACTTACCGGCTAAGGTGAAGTTGAACATATCATAGAATCAAAAGGGGAATAATCTTAAGTTGATTAATTAATATTATCCTTGAGTAATACCAATAATCAGCCATTATTATTAGCATACCATCTACAAAAGTGCAGAGAGATCAATAATAATGCATAGTAACGGTTCCTTCATTGTGAATAATTTAGCATGGTGGACAACTTACTGCCTAATTTGACATCACCAGCAAGTCAAACAGAGAATTTGTAGGAGAAATATTGAACTTATTAGATCACTAAGTGTTTACTTCCAGAGAGAGTAATACAAATAAATGTTAATTATTTACCAGCTATATATGTTGATAGAGAACCAGCAGTAGAGAGAAAAGCATGTAGAAAAACAAGATATTTACATAAAATTGAATTATTAAAATCTTCCATTACTGGCATCCATAATGAAATAATTCACCACCTGTTAAGTTATGTCACAGTGTTAAAGATGAATTAAGAAACATGTCAGTATAACTAAATATAGCAGCATCAAAAACTCACTGGCTATGATGATAGTGTTGCCATGATGGGCAAAGATGTGAAAACAGTGCATCAAGATTAGTTCACATGTTTGAATAATCATAATATCTTCATGATTTTAAATAACTTACAACCTAATAGACAGAGGAAAAATGATTTAAAAATATACATGAGCAAACTTTGCATAATTCAATTAAAGTTTGTTCACATTAATTTTGACAATAAAAAATATTCTATATAACTGCTAATATTTCTCTTTCCCAATAATTCAAACAAGAGGAAGTAAATAAGTTCTATTTCTGAAGATTAGCTTCTTGTTAGTCACTGTACAAGTTTATCTTACTACAATTCTCAATGTATTTGGTTGTTTGTTTGGATAACTCTTCCCAGACCATTGGGCCTTGAGGCATCAAATTTTCAGAATTCGATGGTGACCAGGAAGCTTGGTGAAGATGGGAGAAACTGAACAGAACAGTATTTGTATGTCTTATACAAGTGTTTCTTAAGTGTACCTAAATGAAGTAAGAATTTAGAGAATTTCACCCTTGTATTTGCTGCACCAATTTGGTTTTAGCATGGTTGGTGAGTAGTAAATAAAAGTACTTCAAGCACTCCAAGATTTAATGACAGTGGCAAATACTAGTCTCACTCTTTTGAAGATTCATACTTACACCAGCAAAGAGAATGTCAATTAATGGTCGTAGTTATCACTTATATATTTTTTTTGGTTAAAGAGAATTTTAATCAGTTACAAGTTATTTTCATGATTAATGGCAATAGTTTAACTCACCGCTTTTGATGGTGCATGCTATGAGATTAGACAGAGATAGGTGATGGAAATGTTCAAAATGATTGATTAATGTTTTCCTTCAGTGATCTTTATAATTCAATTTTGAAAAGCTCACCACCTACAATTGCAAAAAAAAACATACAGATTGAATATTGAGAGATAATTCAACTTTGAGACTCTAATAAGCTGATGTTTTACTACTCATAATATCAGATACTCTTAATAACTTGCCTCCTAACAAAACATAAGATTAATGTATTGGATAGAGGGAAACCAGGAAAAAATGAGATTATATTGGTCAATAAATAGTTCTTAATGTCAGCAATATACTATTATCAATAACTTACCTTCTATAATGATGAAAACAGACAGATAAACATAAAAATAATTAACCAGCATTTTATACTGATATATTAGCTTCAATAGACAAAAGTAAATAATTCACTTTCTACGATGATATATACCAACAATTTGGAGAGAAAATGCAAGAAAAGTAATCAGTTACTGATAACTTAAGATTTCCTCCAGTTAAGTTTAAGTTAGTTACCAGCTATATATGTTGATAGAAAGCCAGCCAATTAAAGAGAAAGAGAAACAGTTGAAGGAAAAGTTGATGATTTAAAATAGATAACTCAAATCGTAAATTTCTCACCTGCTATGACTAGGAAAGTCAGGTATGTTAACAGAAAAATACAAAGAAATAAATCAATATTTTTAGATGATATACTAGAGATATGGGGGGAAATTTCAATATTTATTTATTGTACACTAGGGAATAGCAAAATTATATATAAAGTTAATAGCATTGGTTGATAGAAGTATATTAATGTTAAAATTATAATTTAGAATTCTCCAACCTATGGTATGAAATTGGTTGGTGTCACCAAAAAAAAGAGAAGAATACTAATTTATTTCAATTATATAATTATTTTCCTCACATTTTAAAATGCTGCCACTCCACAATTGAAACTGCTGCAGCATTCCCTCTAACCCTTCTCCTATCACAGAGTATAACTATCCCATAAAAGAAAGGAGAGAATAGCTGCATCAACTACAATCATGAGTTGAGGGCATTAAAAAATTATAAAGTTGGCAGTACTTCAAAATTTTACCAATTTTAGTGATTTTTTTTTCATTTTTGTTTAATTTTTTGTGGTATTTATGGAGATGGAGAGGTGGAGTGGGGTGTGAGAAATCAATGATCCTTTTCCAGAATATCCCCAAAATTGAAGAAGGTAAAGAAATGCCCATTGCAGCCACAATGTGTAGAAAGTAAAAACTATCAGACAGTGTGGAGCAATAGAAAACATTCATACAATATTTAATTAAAATCCTTCTAGGATGAGTTCACCAACACAGTCAAATAGGCATTTCAATTAATTATTAGGATAATGTCTTTTATTAGTGTGCATTTTCAAAGTCAGAGCATTAATCTAACATTTTAAATATCTGTCTTCCTAATAAAACGATACTTCAGTCTTACTTATTATTACTTAAAACAGTGATGTTTAACAATATGGGTTTTAAAATACAGACACAAATGATGTAGTTTGGGGAAATTGTAACAATAAAGTTGTTGAAGGATAAAAAAATCATAAGCACACAATTCAATCTATCTCTCCATTCAGAGAGATAAATGACTTGTTTATAACAGGACATAATGTGTCATTTTGAAGTCCTTGGTCTTCACTCATGGTTCCAATACTAAAGCAAGAAACAAGAGCTATACATTTATAAATAGATTATCGGAAGCTCAATAAAGGTCCAAATATAACCCATTCCAGATGCCACAAATATAGGAGTTGCTTCACCATGTTGTAGGGCAAGGTGACTAACTAAACTAGATGAACAAGGGATTTTACCAAGTGCCATTGAACAAAAACAGGACAACATTTGTATTCTGCTCTCCCTAGAGAATAAAATATGCATTTATATATATGCTATTTGGACATTTGATTGCCCTAGCCATGTTCCAGAGATGTATGAGCAAAATTCTGAATCAACCATTTGACTTTAGCTTGACATACATTAATGACCTCTTTGGGTATATTTCAGGTCAGGAGAACAACATTTAGTTCATACCCTCATACAAGTGGTCAACTACTAAGCCAAGCAAATGTGTGTAGGGCGCTATCTCTCTGATTGGTCTCTGTGCCTGGAGCTAGAGAGTACAGGTTATACCTAACCAAGCCTGTTCATTCAGGACCATGAATGATGCCTTATAGAAAATGCTTTATCATGTTGACTGGAATGAAAGAGTAGCCTTAGCCCTTGCTAATCTAATTTAGCCATCATGTACCTGTACAATGTAATTAAAAACACACTGACAATACCAAGGGACAGGAGAGAAATTAATTCTTCACTTAGATGCCTCATGATTGGGAATACTAGCAGTGCTCTAGATGATGTTCTGCAAGCCACTTTAGGCAGGTCTGTTAATGTTGTTCCAAGTTATTAAGATTTAAGTTAGATACACCTTAAATTTCTTTGGTTGGCTTATGACTAAATAGAAGTCAGGTAGCAGGAAGTCAATTAGGAATCATCAAGGAAAACCATGATGGAATGGGTAATGGATATCAAGGTATATCACCATCAGGATATCCTTAAATAAGTTTTTAGTCTTATGAAGAAGTCCCTCTAAATCAAATGAGGGTAACTTTACTTGTCGTATATGTAATGCAGAAATTATGTGGTAGAGTTAAGAACTAGTGATTTTAGGGAATAATTTCACTTTTCCATTGATCTGTTTTGTATGCAATAGTAAAACTTACCTCAGACATATTGCTTTATTCAAAACTTTCTGTAAATAAATTGGACATAGATTAAATATTCATAAGCATGTGCTACGAAAAATGAATTATTAACTTATATACTTACATAATAATTGGAGAAAAAGCATACAAATGGGACAAATTGTAATTATTTTCATTTTCATTTTAACATGCAAATTCTTGAAGTTAGGGCTAGAGTTAGTCTTGACTGAATACAACTCATTTTCTTATGATTTGTTATAGCATCTATTAAAAATTTTTCCGAAATCAATTGAAGTCACTACAGAAGGATGTTTCTGAATGTAAATATGTAGTAATTTGAAAGAGTAGATCTATAAATAAACATGATTAATACTCATCTAATCTATAAAAAGTATAGTCTGTATAGCTGTATGTCTGTCGGTTGGTCGGTCGGTCGATCGGTCGGTCGGTCGATCGGTCGGTCAGTCGGTCGGTCGGTCGGTCGGTCGGTCGGTCAGTCGGTCGGTCGGTCGATCGGTCGGTCGGTCGGTCAGTCGGTCGGTCGGTCGGTCGGTCGGTCGGTCGGTCGGTCGGTCGGTCGGTCGGTCGGACGGTCGGTCGGTCGGTCGGTCGGTCTGTCTATGCATGTGCATGTGCAAGTATGAAGTATTTAATATTTAAAGCTACCAGTAATTTTACTCCCATTTCTTCTTTTCTTGTGTGTGTGTGTGTGAATGTGTATGTGTGTGTTTGTGTGTAGGTGTGTGCACGTGAGTGGAGTGTTATGCATATGTACATGCATGCATTGTGTGTATTACTGCAATAACATGATTTAAACAACCTTTATCAGCTTTAGAAATTGCCATATGAATCATATTATATATAAATCTCAGTCATGTATCCATCTAGTTTCTGCATTTAATTACTTACACCATGTCAGCATATAACACTTTTTATCAATTTTAAGCTTGACTGTGGTGTCTAATATATAATTTTTTTTTTTTAATTCATAAAGTACATCAGTGAATTAGATTTTTGATACTATTATACTGTTCCGAGAAACAAGTTAACTCTTGGTGATCTAATTTGTTTCAAATTTATCCATCTAACTCTAATAATTGGCTACACATTGGTATAGTTGGCATGATACTTCGAAGATAAACAACTTACACACATATGCATGCACATGCATACACACACCATCACACACACCACACGCACACACACATGCATGCCTGCCTGCCCATGTACGCACACACACACGCCTGCCCATCCATGCATGCACACACGCACGCATGCAAGCACACACACACACACACACTACTTTCATCATATTTCAATCTTAATCATTCGTTGTTCAGCCGACCTTTTTGGACAGGTCTTAAAATTCCCTGTTTAGTCCCCAATACAAGGACTACTTTGCTTATTAAAACATTCTAACTATTACTAGCATTCTCAGCTCATAGATACAATACTAGCCATCTTGTGGATCAATAACATCTTGCATCCTATTTATAGCACAACACCTTTACCAAAACTAGCAGCTACACTCCCACAGGAAGTAACTTTCTATATAGGAAGCTATGGCCTTGAGGATTCACTACAACAACTACACTATTTACAACTGAAGCAACTAGGACTGTGTTAGCTCTCAGAGTTCAAATAAATCTTTAAATCAAGAATTGCTAAATAATTAGCTATTGGTAACATTTGGAGAAGCAAGCTAGCTACAGTTTTAATCACCTTTAAAACTTAATTATTACTATGTGCCAAAGTACACACAAGGTAGATCTCAACTGCTTATTTGCCTGCTATTACCCTCAAGCATAACTGAGTGTATTGTGCATGCTGGTTTTGTTATGATGAACATACCTTTATAAATATGAATTCTTATCGTCAGCTATAGTGTCACCCTTCAGTGCAAACTGGAAGCACTGATCTTCTCTGTATTTATTAGTATAATCAATTATGATAACCGGTAATTGGGTGTGGGTACTTTAACCAGCTTCCAACCCACATAAGTATTTCCCATGATTCTGACCATTAATTTCAGAAAATAGAATCCAGCCAGAAGTAAAACATGTAAGGGATTATTGTAAGGCTTTCCCCCACTTCAGGAAAATGGGCATTCTAAGGATTTCATATTGAACCCTGAAAATCTTGGGTGTTCTCTGGAGGACTTTGAAAGGACCTCCACTGACAGGATCATTGTTGAGGTGTGTGGTGGGCATCACAAGGGATGAAACTGAATTTGACTAGCTGCATGTCTACAGGAACTGATAAATGAATGACCCAGTGTTCTGTTGAAAGGTGGGAACAGGGGCAAATGGACGCACATGGTCCAGCAGACATTGAATATTGAAACTGTGATCTTCATGGCAGGAATGATGATCATCACGATTTGACATGTTTAAATTGTCACACCAGGATGGGGATAGTCCTGTCCTAGTTACATGGCAATGTACTTGGGGGATCTTCATGGCTAATATCCAATGCAAGACCATACCATGCCAAATCAAATCAATGCATAGCCTTCACAATGCTACAGTTGAGGTGCCCATATCCATTAGCCTACCTGGTGTGGTCATAGCTCAGTTTTGGATAGAGTTTAGTGGAAATTATTGTGAATGTATGTGAGCATTATTGACTCTGATTGAATTTTATGTATCATTTTCATGACTACCCTTTACCTGCTCTGTTTATTAAAATTTTGCAATAGTGAGTTGATTTTTTGTAGCTATTAGCTATTAAGGTTAGACACTGCACTATAAACTATTTGTAACTTTCTTTGAGGATGAAAGATTATATTAGCACATGCAATGACCTGACTTTCATCAGTTTAAAAATAGATATTATTTCACAAGATAATACAACTACAATGTTAGAGTATCACAGCCTTGATATATATAGGAGAGCAAGATGCCATAAGGAGCACTTATGAAATAACCAAGACATTTCATGGTTGGTATCAACTTGTATCCTTAAAAAATGCTAAACTTTAAAAAAGAAATTGGATAGGTGTAAGTATTTGATAGTTAGTGGATGGGTAAATCTTTGACCAATCAATTCTCATCAATACCAACTTCCTCCCAAATAATGATAAGATAAAAAAAGAACAGATAGGGCATATATGTATATTGAAAAGCATGAGAACATAGGAGTTAAGTGATGACATGTGTCAAATATCGGTTCTGAACACAATTACTTTTTTTAATTCAAAACGTTAATTTTTTTTTCTTGTCAGCATAGAGGAAGAGCACAGGATTGTATATAAGGACACACTTTGTTTTATTTACTAATTGCATAAAGTAAGATGAAGGATACTTACACCTATATTATTAAGACACCCAATGAATGACTGAATACTTTCAAATGATCTATGCATAATAATCATATTAGATATAGCAAGAGTTTACTAAGCATTGTTACTATTTGTTTTTTTTAAGTATAATTTATTCGTATATATAAACATTGATTGATGTTCTTTAGATGAGTTGGTTCCTTAACCTATCGATCCTATGAAGCTTAGAGAGAAGGGTAGAGAAGGCATGTTTAAATCTGAGCTAACTAAATAAAATATTTAAAAAAAAAAGAAGTTAGTTTACTTTGGCATTGATATATAGAAACTCACCTGCTATTATGATGCTATGTTTGGTAGAAGATTTGACAAATAACATGAGAGAAATATTAAACTAATACTTTTATCATTTCGTATTTTCTAATTTAAACCATATTATGAAAACTAAACTTACCTTCTATATAATATTATGGAATTCAAAATGATATATATTCAACAGTAACTTTTATATTTTAGGAGTAATGTCATGCTAAATAACTCACATTCTATGACATCAAGTGAACAGGTAGGACAGAGAGATGAAATGTATGCATGTTAAAAAATATATATTTAGATCCATCATATATATCTTGCTTATAAATGATATAAAGAGAACTATGACATAAGGAAATATAAATTTTTTTAGAATTTAATTTTAACATAATATTAATCTACATATTAGTATTGTAAAAGCTCACCTTGTATGATAAAAGAAATTTTGTGTGTTGAACAATGAGATATGTGCAAATCAACTTATGTGTTGATAGAAAGATAAATATTAAGTATTTTTTAAATGTTCATTTCTTTGGATAAAATTAAAATGCAGGTTCAATGTGCAAACGAGTGAATGTTAAAAACATGCAGGCTGATTGATTTAGGAACTTACCATCTACAACAACACATTATCATAGGTCAGATAGAGAAAAGCAAGATATATGTTCAAAAGTATCTTGTTAATTTATTAATAGTAATTATAATTCATTAAAACATAAAAACTCACATTCTATTCCTGATAATTTCTAGAAAGGAAGATGGGCAAAAAGTGAGACCAAATATATATACAAATATTACTTGATCATTATCAAAATATTATTTATATTTGCAAATAACTTACCCGCTATGATGTTATTGAATCACTGTGACATTTAGTTGGAGAGAGAGATAAGTTGTTATTTATTCTTATTATATATATATAATAGTGACAATGCCATTGTAGATTATGAAATAACTCACCTGCTTTGTGGATTAAGTAGACACAGGTAGATATTTATATAAATGAATAAATCAATCTTGCTTACTGCTCTCATATTAGTATAACTCAATTTAAAGATTAAAAAAAAAAAAAAAAAAAAAAAACTCACTGCCTATAATGATGATATAGTGTGGACATAATGTACATAAAAGTTCAAATAAGCTTAAGAAAGTCAACAATTCTAATCTTTTATTTCTAATTGAGTATAAAATATAAACATAGCTAACCTCCCATGGTTACAAAGATTTAACAGGTTGGGAAGAAATCTAGAATTAATATTAACAAATGTGAGATAAAAAAATAAATTTTACAAAATATATTTTTAAATACTTACTTTCTGTAGGCAATTGATATAAAGTAATTGCATTACCAAGAGAGAGAGCCGTGATAAAATTAAAAAAAAAAATTGAATTATTGATAAAAGCCTGCAAATTTCTTGGTGTACAAAATGTTGCACTAACTCACTCCCTGTAGATTTATATTACAAAAAGAGAAGAGAATTCTACTCAAATATTTAACACTGTGTGCATAAATAAAATTATTTTATAGAACTTAAACTCACTTCCTTTGGTCATGAGAAATCAGAAGTTCGTATTGAGGAAGAAAGAGAGAGACGATTAATTCTAACATTTACAATCAATGATTAAGTAATTAGTATTAAATAATAACTCACATCCTATGATTGTGTGTAGGTCCAAATATTTGGGGAAAAGGGATGATTGAACTAGTTCAATGCAAACCAAGAGGAAAAATTTTAATTTCTCACCAGCTACCGAATGAACAGAAAAGGATTAAGATAAAGTTCAAATTGTATATAATATTTCATGCATATCTGCATTTATAGTAATATTTTTATTTTCTATATTATTCTCACCTCCTATGATGAGTCGACATCACCAGAACAAATGTGACAGAAAAGGAAACATATTCACACATGGAAAAAAAATGGTTTGCATGCCCAATGAATGGCTTACTTTCTGTAGTGGTGTTCGTTTGGAAGTATGGACAGATAGACAAATTTGGAACAATTTAATGAGATTTTTTATGACAGTAAATTGAATAATAATTAAAGTGTTGCTCAAGTGATGGCAATACACCAACATTATACGTAACTCACACGCTATAATGGAACAGAAAATAGCAGGTTACAGGGTAAGGGAAGGAGAGATAAGTGATGTATTTTATATTTGAAATCATCCAAAAAGAGTAATAATAACCTATTGAATTGTAATTAACTCACAAGCTATCACAGAATAAGTTCCAGAGGGGAAAAAAGAGACATGTACAAAGTAAGTTGATAAGTTAATATTTTCTGGAGATGTTAATTCTTTATGATTGCAAATAACACACCCACTATGTGTTCACCAAACCATCAGGTTGAAGAGAGAGGCATAAAATGCATACATGTTTGCAAATTTAATTTAAATTGATGTATAAGAATAACCAAATACTGGAAATATATAAGCGAAGATTATAAGTTCTCACCCCCTAGGATAATACATATATAAAATTACAAGATAAAATGAGATTAATTTCAAATGTTAATATTTCTCTATCTCTACATGACAGCAAGAATACAAAATGCTAAAATCTCACCAACTGATTTGATATATGAAGGACAGTATGGAAAATAGAGACAAGTTAATTCACATGTCCATCGTTAATGACATATTTGTAATTTAAAATCAGTGTCATTATTTTTATAAGCTTGCCTCCTGCAGTGATATGGAGTAAGAAAAATTGACAAATATGCATAAATACTTATTCAAATGTGTACCAGTTCATGCCTTCCTATATTAATAATAATGATAAATATCACAGCACTCAACTCACCATCTATAGTGATGTGGGGATAGAACACCATTATAGAGATTGAAAGGGAATGTTGAAGCATATAGAAATAGACATTATTTTAATACAATAATTTGATTTTTATATTTTAATTGATAGAATTTCATAATTTAATAACAACACTTCAGCTATGTAAGAAACTCACCGGCTTTTATGATGTAAAGTAAGCAGATTAGACAAAGAAATATAACAGTAGAACCAAAATTAAATATTACAATTGATTGATTTACATATTGCAACAGCGATAGTTAAGTAATGTAAGTAACTTACATCCTGGAATGATAAAAATGTTCAAATTGGATGGACAGGCAATAAAATTATTAAAATGTAATATTTAAATGGACTCATTTTTGTATTGTAATATCAACACATCGGCTTTGCATGTAACTTACAACCTGGATAATATAAGGTGTACAGATTTCACAAAGAGATAATCGCAACATCCAAATGTAATATTTAAATTGATTAATTTTCATATCATAAAAGTAATATTCAGCTATGTAAGTAACTTACATCTTTGAATAAACAAAGTTTATACAAAGACTTGACAGAGAGTTGCTGTAGAAACATGATTGAATAGTATTTATAAAAATTAATAACAACTGTATATCAGTTGAACAAGAACTCTTTGTTCTTTTACTCATGATACTACATAGATATGGTTTAATAGTAGACAATGTACATAGTTACTGGTACTTCTATATAAGGCTGAGAGCCATTGTTACTGATAATGTACTTTTCAATAATTCTTTTGATGACTTTTATGGATAATAGAATGTAAATCAATATCAATGAAAGGTATATATATATATATATATATCTACATGACAAGTGGTCTGACCATTTCTAAACTTGGCTACACTGTTATGTCCATAAATTTAGAGTATAACATCTTATGAACGTTAATGCATCTACTCTATTCATGCAAGAATATTTGCTGTCTAGATTATATTTAAAGACACAGTGATATCCTATGAGTATGGATTGTTACTTATGGAATACGTAGTATTTCCTTAAGAATTCAGAGTCAATTATGGGCAGTTCAACCAAGGAAAAAACAGCAAAATAAAACTAACCTATGGAGTGAACTACATGAGACAGGATGTTACCTAGCTCCAGTAATTTCAATCAAACTGATAAGGTCATTGTACTGTATCAATTGGCAATTCATTAAAACCCAATGAGTTTGTTCAGTCTTGCTGCACTTGTTTATCTGATGTCTGAATGAGATATTTAAATCTATGTAATGGTATACTCAGAATCACAGCTATCAAGGTGTCATGTTCTGTGGTTTAATAAAAGAATTCCAAGCTATACAAGCAAGTGCTAACCACTTAGTATGTACCAACAGAGCCCACAAATATTTAGATTGAATTGTCATAGTATACATATCATACCTACCTACCTACCTACCTACCTACCTCCATCTCTCCCCACCCACCCACCCACCCACCTACCTACCTACCTACCTACCTACCTACCTACCTACCTACCTACCTACCTACCTACCTACCTACCTACCTACCTACAAACACATAATAGACAAAAACCGAAGTGATTGATGTGGGAGTGAGAGGAAGCATTAAGCTTATACTGTCAGCATAATAAATAATAAATGAGAAGAAAAGAACCTGATAGTGATAAACAGAAGGTTAAATGAATTTTTAACATATTAACTTCAAGGAAAGTTAAGCCAAATTCATTTTATACCATCTTCCTCCTGGAAGTATATGATAAAATAACATTCAAGTGGACATCCAACAATTTCAGAAACCGATATTTAGCCATATGGAAGTTTTATTAAAACTAGCGAAAACCCGCCCTATGGGCGGATTTTCGGCCCACCTTTGGTGTGATGTAGTCACAGTATTGTCTACTTTGAAGACATATGTTGTAGATTTTTTTAAGAAAAGCGGATATGTGATTAGGTCAAATTGTTTTTAAGTATTATTTTTGGCATTTTTTGGCCTAACACATGAAGAGTAGAGGTGTGGCCGGATGGAACCTATCTCATGTTATTTGCAGCATCAAGTTGTATCTGCATGCCAAGTTTTAGGTTTGCAGCTCCATTCTTATTTTCTAGCAAAATTACCATTTTTGTAGGGGTTTTTTAATGCAGAAGGGGTGTGGTCATATAGACATGCTCATGACGTCGACCTGGTGACACTAATTCTAAATATGTGTGGATTCGTGGGTCTAACTTCAATCGTTCAAGCATGAATCGCGGACACACAGACTAACAAACAGAATATTCGCACTATATAATATAGATTGTTCATTTATGTTTGATAAAAATAAAATAAAATAAAAAAATTTTGAAAGAAAACAGGTGACATCCACTCAATCAATTAGTGCTCCATATGCTATGATGTGTTAGGTTTGTTTGTCTCTGTCTAATAATATGTCATAGTACCAGGCAATACAAGCACTTGTGTTAGCTAAAATATAAAATGTGATGTTTAAAAGTTTCAATATTTGTTGAGACCATGTTTGTAGATTAGAGAAACAATGATGTACAATGCATCCACTACTTACTTGCTTTTGGTCATTTTAATCTATTTGGTATAGCTTAATGGACTGAATGAATTAATTGAAGATATGCAATAATAAAGTCAGCTAAAATATTCCAGAAAAGCTCACTAATTTACAAAGCAATAAAGGGAGAAGATTTTTCAACATCCACATCACATTTCCCTACTCATGTCTATGCTCAAGAATTACTTTCTAATCTTGTGTCTTAATCTGAGTTGTCAGATGCCAAGAGTTTCTTTTTCTATTGAACAACCTGTAACCTGTATATGTTACATAACTATACATGTTTTCTTTTTCCATTGAACAACCTGTACATGTTATAACAAATTTTCTCTATTGATCTTTCCTAAGTATTCAGTTACCATCTCACACACCACTCATGCTTTGATCTCCCCTCTCACTGTTTTCGTAAGAGCAGGAAGGCAGAAATGGCTGTTTTTACTTTCTGTTCCTTTCCTCACCATGTCCATTAGTAATTCCTAGGATTTCCTCTAGATTTTATTTACATCCTCATAGAGCTTCTATATATACACATTTATTCTGGTATATGCTGTTCATAGTGTTTCCTTTAGCTATTGTAATTTGTTTGGGTTTTTTGGTTTTTTTTTAATAATTGTACTTTTTGGTGAACTGACTCACTTCAAATTTGTCTGACCATATATAATGATTAGCTTTTTTCACATTGTTATATTAAAGATGTCGCTACAAAAGACTAATAATTTATTAGCTATATTTTCACTGATTCATATACACATCACATGCATGCATGCACACACACACCACCACCACCACCCCCTCCACCCACACACATAACACCACACCATACACACACTACACTATACAAACACACCACACTCACACACACACAGGAATGCATACACAGGAATGCATGCATACACGCATACACACACGTATGCGCACACACACACACAGAAGCAGGCATGATGCATGCATATACACACAACATACACACATGCACATGCCCACACACAACACACACATTGCAGGAACATCAATTGGTTGGCATGAAACCCTGTAAGAACCAAACACAATGAATGATCACTTAGTGTTGTTTACAGCCACAAATCACCTAATTGTTTGCCCTATTTATGCTATTAGCATGCTGATGAAGTGAATTACTGTGGCTTTCATTAAGAATTAATTATCAAAAATTCATTTCTGTCTGAACAATTTAGGTTGTAGTTGCTAGCTATAGTGGTTCATTCAAGTTGGGCCCACAACTAACTTTAGCTTCATCAGAGATCCAATTACCGCTACCTGCAGGCTATACCAATAATTAAGAAAGCCACAACGCAAGCTTTAGCTACTACAAAATCCAGCTAGAGTAAAATATGGGTTACCAGCACCGGCAGGACTTCTTCCAATTCAAGGACAGAGGCCGTGAAACCGTGGAGTGAAACTGCCTTAAACTATTATAGTGGAGGACGTAAACTGGCTGACTACATCACTGTACTGCTTCACAGCTACACAGCTACACTAGCAATCTGTCACGAACCTGTCCTGTTGGCAGCTCCACAAACTTCTGTAGCACTAAAGAATGTCAAATATATTGATAAAAATTCTATCTTTAGTACATGATTCTTAAACATAGCTGGTGACTCTAGTAAAAAGTCCTGAATAATCAAAATTGTTTGAGGTGCTTCCTTTCCTAGGTTCCACATCAACCTTTCCTAGTTCACACACTAACCTTTTGGCTGTCCCAAATGGAAGATATCTTGGAGCTTGGAGCTTCAGAGTACTATCCAGAAGACACAATTGTGGATCACATGCTTTAGGTTTACTATATATCTGCTTCTACTATTGAGTGCTATTTAGTGGGTCTCTGCTACAGTAATCCATTCATGAACTTTGTGGATATTAAGATCTACTGTCATAATAATATCAAAGAATTATAATTATTTCTCTTTTAGAACTGTTTCAATTGACAATTTTGGCCAATCTTTTAAAAAATTTTCCAATCAATTTACCTGCTTTGACAAAAGAAAAACTATCTTTTGCATGGCTTGGCATGTAATTGAAAGTACTTTTCTATTTATAAATCAGAATGAATTAGTAGCAAGCCATATAACTGACTAATTTTCCAAATCAAATGTTTAAAAAATAACAACCAAAAACAATGTTAAATTCAAAATGTTGTCTCATGCCACCACTTGACATCCCTGTCAGGATTAATTGCTATTAGACAATAATTTAGAAATAGTAGCAAATCAAACATACTGACAGCTATCCATCACTATTAAGGATTATCTGACATCATTAAAATGTTCTCAGTTAGATATTAAATATGTATGAGGCTATATGGAAATTATTTCTGACATAATAAGCATAGCTATGAGAACACACTGTATTTGTGGGTTAGCCTCAGTAGAGTTTAATAGTTTTCCGAATCTTAATCACTTTGTGATTGTTAACTAGTAACTATTAATCTATATATGGTCAGACAGAATGAAGCTTACCTCTGAATGCCACAATCTAACTTTCTGACTTGACTGAATTATGATATAGCTGTTCCTGCTATAACTGCTGTCTCTTACTATAACTGCTGCCTCTGTCCACTGGGAGAATCAACAACAGCCTGTCCATATAAAGCTTAGCAACTTTGGCATGTCTGAATGTTAATGTATGCTAATAGTACATTAATAGCGCCAAGAATAATTAATTAAAATACCTAAGGAGAAACCACTATATTCTAAGTTATGTAATGAAATGTATATGGTGAAAATGAAGAGTGCAGAAAAATATGATACCTAGCCATAATATTGGCAGATCAATTACATATTTGTATATACTCACACACACACATGACTCTAAATATACACTCATACACCTTAAATACACTCATACAACCTTAATGATAACACACACATGCACACACACACACACATACACTCCCTTTCACAAACCTACCAATCCCTTGACAAGCAAGTAGTTTTAATATTTATTGGATGATAACCATATTGGTGCATCCATTCATGGTATTATGTGCATTAACTAACTATAATTGCAAGGGCCAATGTCAATATGAAGTAAGATTGATGTGACTCAAAACACTATTTCTAGATCTTATGGGTTCATTCAAATATCAGCAGTTAAAGACAATTGTAAGGTAAATTCTGCCCTTAATCTTCAATCTGAACTTCTCTTCTTACTGCCTCCCTAAACTGAAGTGCTAGGAAATTTGTCTGTGTTTAGCCGCAGTATCTTTTTGGAGCAGTTGCCTACACCTTTCCTTTACTTGATTTCTTAGAGAGGTCAAAATGTTTTGGAGACATGATATAATGCTGATAAGTAGATTGCCCAACAATCAAATTCATATATTTACATAATATTTTAGTGTGTGCTTGAATGAAAAAAATGAACAAAGTTAACTGATCACACACCTAACCAGAGCCATGAATGTAACATTTGAATTAATTGTATGTAGCACAGATTTAAATCACTGGTTTTCTCGTTTTGACTGGTGGAGACTGATGATTTTGGGACTCACTTGGGTTATTATCATTTTGTTTTCTGTGATTAGATAGGATTAGGTCCTGTAGTAGTAACAATGAACAAAGTTAGCATAAACAAAATGACCTGTTTACTTAGCTGAATGGATCTGCCATGTACCTCTTGGATAAAGTGTTACAGTCAGTAATTAGTTTCATTTATATATATATATACATATATATACACATACATATGTATGTATGTGTGTGTGTGTGAGAGAATTTTCTCTCTATTCATTGACTTTGCCTAACGTAAGTGTCAGTTTTCCAGTGCTCACCACGAGGAGGTAGTCAACATGAGCTGGGTGGACTGGTGTGGGAATATGTTGAAAGACAGGAAAGTTTTCCTGTCAGTGCTGAGTTTGAACTCACAACCCAGGGGTTGTAAGTCCAATAGCAAACTACTCAGCCACCACATCTTTTGATTACATTACATTATGTGGTTTGTAACACAGCTGCGTAGTTAGCCCTGCATGAGGAAGTCAATAGCAAGTTGCAAATGCATGCCAAGTTTCATGTCCCCTGGTCAAAGGGTTTGGCAGGCCATAAGGAGCATTGCTAGGAAGGTAGATATAACAATGAGATGGAACATAAGGACAAGGTGTTTTAAACCAACATAATCATGGATTATTTTATGGGTAACAGATAAGAATTCATGTCAAAGAGAGCTATACAGAATCTATAATTGCTTTGATTGATGACTAGCATCTGCCTGTGTCCATAGATATTGACTAGGATATGTTATGATGCTTTATTTTCTCAGTAAATTTCATTGGATTAAGTAACAAAAGAGTAGAGATGAAGATCTCTGAGTGGTGCTTGGGATTGGCGAAAGGTCTGGCAGTGGCTATAAATTATACCTTGGACTATGTCCGATGTTTTCAGTTGGTTCCATCTGGTTATCTCACGAGCTCATCTAGCTCAATTTTTGTGGTGGAGGATTCCATTGTCTGACAGGCACACCTCACCTCAGATATAGTTGGGCAGTGACCAATCATGACACCTGGAACTATGTTGGACATTTACCTGTTTGTTTAATCTGGTCAATTTACCAGCAAATCCAATTCAATTATTGGATACCTTAATTAGATCCTTCCTGATTACACCCACCAGAATAAGGTTAGCAGATTTATATTTTCTTACCCAAGAATGCTCATGGATCATTACTATATGCTTAAAAATTGGCTGACTTTCCAACTAGGCAGAATCCCTCAGTTTACTGGTCTTATAGTCGAGTAGTATGTGATGGGTGTTTCATCATGCCCACATGATTGTATTGTAAACTTGAGAAATTTGTTAGGGAAATTTGTTTGGCAAAATGGGGGACAGACAAATATTTATCAATCAATCCCATTCAATGTTTACAAATTAAATTAGGATAATGGAATAACTGATGGGAAATATATACATATAGGTTTAAATGAAGGATAGCATGGAAAGATTTAAGAGATGATATATATATATATATATATATATATATATATATATATATATATATATATATATATATATTGTGTCAAATATCGGCTTTTAACACTTTTTCTTAAAAAATACATAAGAAAATGTTATTTTTTTCTTCTTCTTGGCATAAAAGAAGCTCAATTGATCACAAGTGTATGACGCACACCCAAGGAACAACAGAATAATTTTTTGTGATCTATATATAACAATATTACCAGTTAACATCAAGAGCAAGCAAAAGTTCTAATGATGATTGCCTTTTAAATAGATCTCTACATCTATGAACTGTCAACATATATTAAACAAAGGAGTTTTCTTTGGCCATCTTGATCTTATGAAGCCTTGAGATAGGAGGAGAGAAGATGTTCTTCAAATAATAGAAATAATCTGCATTGGCATTGATTTGTAACAACTCACCCGCTATGATGGTGATGTTATGTTTAGTTCAAAGTTTAATAAAGTGTGTGGTAAGAAATATTCAAATTAAATAATCATTCAGACAATTGTTATCCATCTTATAATTACTACTTACTTTCTATTATGAGAGGGAGTTCAAAGATGAGATATGTTTAAACTAACCTTAGTCTTCTAAGAGTGATATTATTATAAGAACTCACATTCTGTGAATAATTACATGTCAGCAGGATGGACACAGAGAATGAGACAAGTACACATTGGCATCCAAATAATGGTAATATTTCAAGTATTGATAATAATGTACCTATATAAGGAGTTCAGGACAATATATAAAAAAAAAATTAAAAAAAGATTTATATATTCACATCACCTATTTATTCAAAACAGGTTACCTTCTGTTGATGAAATAGAGTCAAAGGTAAAATGAAGAGATAGAAATTGAAATGTGATAAAATTGATGTGACCGCAATAAATTGACATGGCAAAAATACTTACTTTCTGTGATGAAATAGAGTGAGCAAGTATGACATGGAGAGAGGAGAGTGTTCAAAATGGACATGCTGTTGAATCAAACAACTCACCATCTATAGCAATATATTGCCAGAGAAATGTAAGAGTTTTGTTCAAAAATTGAAGGTTCATTAATTAAATTTAATATCATTTAATGTTAATGATAATCTATGATATAATTAGCAACTCACAAGCTATTAATAATAAGGTCAGCAAAAGCAAGTTGGACATGGAGGGACAATTTAAAAAAAGTTAATCAAAGATTTCCATATATATTTACAAATAACTCACCCGCTATTATGATATTAAAACATGTTTGCAAGTTGGGGAGAGAATAAATACTTTAAATTTTTGTTGGTCATTTCATATATTTTGATAGCACTATCAATATGATGAACTAACTTACCCTCTATGCAGATGGAGGGGAAAATTAGTAATATTTCAATATTGATAATTAGTTCATGATTGCTCAGTAATATTATTCTATTTATAGCATTAAAAATTTTAACTAACAGCCTGTGTTGATGGTTGAGTCATCATGATGAACACAGAACGGATGAAAAATGTTCGGTCAAATTGTTATAATTAAATATTATACCTAACAGTAACTAACCTCCTATAAGGACAAGAATTCAGCAGAATAGAAGGAAACAGAGTGGACATGTATATGAGCTAATTGAACAAGTGCTACTAAATATTTTTATATGATTGAAACTTACTTTCTGTATATAATTGAAGTAATCACAGTGAATTGAGAGAAATAAATATTTTTAGAAAATTTAATTAAAAAATATCTTAGATTTTTCATTTAAATTGTTTTAAAAATTTTCTGTAACCTACCCTCTGCAGATTCATATTAGACAGAGAAAAAGAATCACATTTAAGGATTTATCAGCATTTTCCAAAAAACTGACATATATAGCAGTAGAATACTTACTTCCTGTAGGCATGAGAAATCAGTAATTTTGACAGGAAGAGGATCATAGTCATGCTTACATATTTATATTCATTAATGAAATATAATAGCATTATAAACAACTCACATCCTATGATTATGATTATGTAATGGTCCGTAATGTTAAAGATAGATAATAAAAATAGTTGATTTTAAATTTATGCTTAATTTTCCATTTCTCACCATCTATAGTCACGATTAGTGGAAGAGTATTAAAATTAATACATATATTATTTTATTACATTATTTCGTATCTATATACAGCTATAATATTATATTCATTGTATAAAAAATATTTACCATCTATAATGAGTGAATATCAGCCAATTACGGGAGAAATGGAAAATGTCCAAATATAATCAAAGTAGTAGATATGCAGTCTGTACATACATAACCCACCATCTTTTGCATGGGAACATAAAACAAGCAAGTCGTACAAACATAAGTGATAAATATATTGGAATTAAATTTATACATCAAATCATCTTTAATGTACTGTTAGAATTCTCAAACCATGGTAAACTTCTCACCTCCTATGAAAGTTGAAGTTCAGCGTTTTTGTTGGTTTGAAAGGCAAGAGGAAATATTAAAAAATAATTCTTGGTAGCATAAATATAACTTACATTCTATGATAAATAAATGGTCAACACTCAGCGTAGACACAGTGAGAGGAAAGGTTTGCATCAACAAATGTTGAAACTGAATTATAATATATGGCTTACCTTCTATGATGGTACAGAATTGGAAGGGTGTACATAAATATTGTTTATATAATAGAAACATTAAACTTGTCAAAATAAAGTATGCTAGCATTGTATACAACTCACAGGCTACAATGGTGTATAGCCAGCAGGTTAAAGAGAGGAAAGCCATAATGATAGCAGTAATCTATTGAGGGTTCATAACTCACCAGCTATCATAACATTAGTTTCAGAGATGGAAAAAATATATGTATTAAAATAATTGAAACGTTCATATAATTCTAATAAAGTCAAGTTCCTATAATTGTATGTAACTCACCCGCTAGATATTGGCACAGCAGAGGGAAGGGACATACGTATTTGTTTATTCAAAAGAAAATTATATACCATATATATCAATATTATGCAAATTATGTGCATTATAGATAACTCACCCCCTATAAATATATGAAGATGCATTAGGAGGATAAAAAGATAAAATTCAGATATTATCATAAAATGTCTCCATTTAACAGCAATAATAGAGCATAAAAACTCACCATCTAGATGGTATATAATCAGCAGTAAGAAGAATATAAGCAAGATAGGTTGGTATTAGAGTTAAATCAAGTGTAGTTTTTTGGTGGTAATATTATATAAGTTCATATATTAATCATGAAATGTTTCCATTTAACAGCAATAATAAAGAATTGAAACTCACCAGCTAGATGATGTATAATCAGCAGTGGGAAGAATACAAGCAAGATACATTCGTACATCGAGATAAATCAAGTGTTGTTATTTTCTGGTGGTAATATTATGCATGTTCTGGTATTTTAAACAACTTGCCATCTGTGGTTATATGATGGGAGAAAATAAGCATAAATAGAAAATAGTATTGTATTCAAATATAACTCCTGTTATTCTATATCAATTGTAATAACTAACATTACAGTACACAACTCACCATCTATCATGTTCGAGACAATGCAGAACACGATTGATAGGTGCAAAATACATGCAAAATGAGAATAAATAATATATGGGGAATGTGATATAAATTGAGTGACACTCACTTCCTAAGGTGATAGATAAATTAGGTACAGTTAGGACAGAATGAAATAATGACATATGAATGCATTATCTTGTAATGTAGTAATACTGCGGCAATGTAAATAACTCACTGGCTGCGTTGAAAATGTGTTACATGTTAAACAAAGGAGATGAAAGCAGTGAGTGTATTGAAGCATAATGTGATCAGATCCTTGTGATAGCAATATCTCTAAGATGGCAAAATAACTCACCTCCTACAATAACAGACAGAGATGACAATAAGGTAGTGTATAAATAATTAATAGATGCATTAATACTCACATCCTTATAACATCAGCATGTGAACAGGTGGGTTGACAATGTGTAAAATCCATATTTTCATCTCAAGTATCAACACTACTAGGCATGCAACTCACATCCTTATATGGTAAATAGATTTGATAGAGAAACAGATATCCAGATATAAAATTAAGTTACTGATTATATTCCATAAATGACGTGAATAACTTACCTACTCCCAAGAGAGAGATTGAAAAGGAGAAAGAATCCATGTTAAGTTTTATAGATAAATTCATATTTTTCTTTAACAACTGCATCCTTAACTCACCAACTTAGATGGTATCAAGTATATATATTGGATGGAGAGGGATGAAGAAATGAGATTGAAGTTGAGCAGTTGATATTATTTAGTAATATCACAAAAACTACTGACATTATCCAAACTTGCTTACCTTCTACAGGCACAACAGAAAACTAGACAAAAATTCAAATTTGATAAAATTTACCTCTGATCATAGCAATAGATTAACACAGCATATAACTCACTGTCTATAGATTACACAAACGAGCAAGTTCCAGAGATGAATACAAACATGGAATATTCAAACATAAGCAGATAAATTTAAGTCATGCTTTGGCTGATATGAGAATATAGGAATATTGTTTACTTACCGACAAAGTTGATATATAGCCCACATATTAAAGAGAGTTAGAGATAGAAGCAAGTAACATTGCTAAGTTGATGAAATAAAATCTTCCCTAACTGTGAATCACACATACATAACTCACCATCTGATAGATATTAAGTTTTAAGTTGTCATAACATAATGAGAACATGCATAAACACTTCTAATGCATTCTTTCAAGTTATAGTAATACTCTACAATTTTAAATAACTTACTGGTTATGAAGCGGGATATGTAAAGTCAAGGATAAAATTAACAGATGTTGCTCAATTCGTAGATGTGAGCGATAGCTACTCTTGTAATATTGCAAAGAACTTACTATTTCCTGCGTAATAATACAACATTCATCTTTAATAACTTATAGAGAGGGAGATATAGTTACAGATATGCACAAATGTTGCTGTATGTGTGATGACTATTACCTATCAAAATGTACACCTGCTAGTGCTAGATGAATAAGTGTATATTTCATACCCAAAAAAATACAATAAACAATAACATTTCTCCATTCCAAGTATACATATAGAGTTAAATATTGATGACTCCCCTTTACTAAATTACTAGCATGTTTTTTCTTGCTAGATGGCATGTAAACTAGTGAAATAAGGCAGTGGTACAGTAAAATATGACATTATTTACTTGTCATATAAGTTATAGCAATAAAATATTACTCACCAGCTATAATTTCAGGTCAGAAGATTGGACAGAGAAACAGAAACCAACATTTTGCTAATAAAGATTTTTTTAAAAGATATATAAATATATCTGCTTTCTACTCACCATCTTTTTGGTGCATTACCACCAGGTTGCGAATATGGAAATGATAGATGTTTATTGAAAATTAGTACATTCACACCATTCTTAACAGCAATTTTATCTTCTAACTTACTTTCTAAGTGTGCAAAAGGTTATTAAATCATAAATAGAGAGATAGAGAGAAGTAAATAATTTAAGTTAATCAAATAGCATGTTCCATATCATATAAATACTGAATCATTGTAAATAACTCACCTTCTATATATGCAGAGTGAGTGTGTTTGGTAATATAAGATATGATATTAACTTACAAAAATCCATTAAAATTTTAATGACTCACTTGCTAAGTAAATCGGTCGACATTTAGATAATGAAGGAAAGATTTTAAAAATTATTAAAAGAAATAACAGTAAATGACTCACTGGCTGTATATTTTGAAGGGGAAAAACAGAGTTCAAGTAAATAAAAAAAAATTTCTTCCAATTTATGCAACTTACAACTTACCTTTTATTAACAAATTAAGAAGTTACAAGATAGATCAATACAAATATGTCATTGTTAAATAGTAGTTTATAGATTGATGCAGTCCTTGTGATTAAACTTGGCGCATAACTCACCATCTACAATATTTGTGAACAGGTTTGACAATTTAACTTAATCAGATAGTATGTTCCATATAATATCAATATTGAACCATTTTAAATAACTCACCATCTATATATGCAGAGTGATTGTGTTGGGTTATATAAGATATAATTATTAGTTATTGTGTAATAGATAGTAAAAAGTGATTAAAAATGTAATGACTCACTTGCTAAGTAAATTGGTCAACATTTAGATAATGAAAAAAAGGCACAAAAAAAAAACTATTTGAATTAAATTGCATTTATGGTTCGTGCTATTATTTTAGTGAAGTGGCAATAAATAACTCACTGGCTGTTGTAAAAATAAGTACATATTTTGATGGGGGGGGGGGGGGGGGGAAGAGTTTGAGTAAAAAAGATAATTTTTTTCCCAATCTATATCACTTTACAACTTACCTTTTTTAAAGAAATTAAGGAGTTACAAGTTGGATCAATGGAAATATGTTATTATTAAATAATAGTCTATAAAGTTGACATATAACTCACAATCTACAATATTTTTAGCAGGTTTGACATAGGGGAAAGATATATGTTTGGATTAATATAACAAATAAAATGTTTAAAATGTTATCCTAGTATTAAAAAATATTTCACCTCCTATGTTGGCATAAGCAAAATTCAGGTAAATTGAGATATTATAATTGTTGAAATAAATATTTATTACTTTCAACAGTTTTATATAAAAAGTATTCCAAGACGCACCTTTCATGATGATATAATTAGCAGATTCAAGAGAAAATAGGAATTTTGAACATGTTAAATTAATTTTTGTGTGAATAAGCTAGTAAACTCACCTCCTTAGGTTGTATAAATCAGATATTTTATAGAATAAATAATTACATAGGATTAGTCTCCAATTAAATCTGTCCATATTAGTGCACTACTCACAGCCTATAATGAAGCAACATGAAAGGTGTAATTTTAAAAGTAATTTAAATCTATCAATTTTCTTTTTATGTAATGTATGTAAACAATATTATAAAATCTAAAACAATTCACCTCCTTTGTCGCCAGCAGTGATATTAGAGAGAAAAAAAGTTATAAAAGATGTGGTAATTACTATTCTTTAAAAAATACATTATTAATTAATTACTTTCTATGATTGGATCAATTCATCAGTTTGGGCCAGAAGTTCACAGCAAACATTAAAAGAAAAAGAAAAAAAAGAACAACAACAGCAGTGGATCATTAATTTAAAAAATTCCTTGTAAAGACAATAACAATAGGAATTTTTTTTTTTTTTTTTTTTTTTTTTTTTTTTTTTTTTTTTTTTTTTTTTTTTTTTTTTTTTTTTGTTAATATGTAAAACTCACTTTCTAATGAAGACAAGTAAAGTTTGGTATATATATATATATATATATGGACAGCAATATTTTCAATCATTCTTCACAAAGTTTAGTTGCTACAGTAAATAACTCACCTCCTATAAATAATGAGATATATTCATCATTTTCTCGTTATAGCAGAACTCAATTATAATTAACTCACCTTTAATTTAGAAGAATGTACAATTTTAACACCAAAACAAGAAGTTACATGAAAAAATGTTAAGTTAGTAAGTTCATGTATTGCAAGGTTTGTGTGTTACATAAACACAATAGATTAGAGAAAGAGTGGGGGGGGGGGGGGGGGGATTGAAAGGTTAAAGTTCATAATTATCCTATGCTGAAGCATTTCCCAACAATGTAAATAACTCACCTCCTATGTTAGTATATTCCAGCAGTTTACATAAATAGGAAAATTTTAGAATATGACTATAGCCTTACAACAATATGACAATTTTGAAAGTCACCTTCTGTTCGGGCTGGTTAAATGGAGACACAAATTTAAAGATTTGGAATATAACATGGTTTTCAGAGCAATAGATGAAGGATATAAATTCAGCAGATTTCCCATAGGAAAAGGAGAAAATATATTAATGGATGAGATTGATACTTTAAAAATAATATAAATAATTATCTATGATGAAATTAACTTACTTCCTTCAGTATCAGTAAATTTGATTGAGACAATTTAATTGAATATTCACAATAATTACTAAATATATGCCACTAAATTTAACTTACTTTCTGATAATAAATTAAGCCACATGTTAAGCAAGAGATATGTAAGACATTTGCAAATGTAAATTGAATTATTTAAGTAACTGAATGGTGGGAAAAGGCTTACCTTCTAATGATCGTAATATGATTATTAGGATTAAAAAATTTTTCAATCACTTTTAGAAATCTCAATAATATTATCTACAAAATATTACTAACCTCCTTAGAATATGAGAATTCAGTGGATAGGAAGAGAAACCAAGCATATTTAAATAAAAGTAATCAGATTATCACAATTTGGTAATATCATAACTGGATTAATGTTAATGTTTACAACTCACCTTCTATTGTTGATTAAAGTTATCAAAATGGGCAATAGACATATCAACTTTGAGAGTCAATTAATTTAAACTTTATGACTCACCATCTGGAAAGATATAATGCAGCATACAGAATAAAGGGATAGAGCATAATTTAGTACATTATCAATAAAAAAATTTTTTAAATATATATCTATATATTCCTATTTATTATAATTACTAGTAAATAAAATGTAATTATGATTGACATATTATGTTAGTAGTACTGAATTTAAAAAAATAATAAAAAAAAAAAATTTTTTTTTAAACTTTTTCTGCTATATACCTGCTCCACTACATTAGCTAAACCTTGTTACAGCAGGTATTTCATACTGTATCTGTAAATAATATAGTGGAGATAGTTGATAGTGGTGATTCATTCATTATTTGAAAATATGAAAGAATTTTACTATAATTGGTGCAGTGACAGACATGTTAAGAAAAAAATTTTTTAGTGAGTGCCAGTTATCTTACAGCCCTCTGAATATCCCTGCATGCATTCCGACTAGCTGAGAGTATGCTAATATCAATTGATAGGGTGACATTTTAAATGACAAATTCAGAAGTATGTATTCAAAGCACATTTGACTAACATTCCCTTGAATCTCTTTTTAATATACAGTAGTGAAACATACCTCAGCCATTCTTGCTTTGATGTGACTTCTTTTCTCTAAAAAGAAGAAGAAAAAAAAATGGGAGGGAGAAAGTAAGGTATTATTCATGCTTATTTTATGACATGACATGAAGAATATGTAGTATGTAGTAATTCTAAAGGGAGATGGCAATCATAAACTGCTCTTCTCAACTTATGTATATCAATTCAAACTGGACAGCAACTAAGATATCCATTTACACTTTAAAAAATTTATTTATGGAGGTTAAATATTGTAGTGATGTGAGGAATATATTTTCTAACATTTTTTCATAAGTTTTTAAATATAAGATTCAATTAGGTGTACACACATGCACGCACGCACACACACGCACACACACACACACACACACACACGCACGCACACACACACACACACACACACACACACACACACACACACACACACACACACACACACACACACAAACAGGAAAATCAAAACAGGGAGTAGAAAATAAGAGGGAAAGTAGTTACGTATCGTTCTATGTTTAATTAAGTGTTATGCCAGCAAGAATGTAGTTAAAAGTGGGCATTCCTAATTTAGTAGAAGTATATTGAGAAAGGTAATATAAAATAGGATGGGCTGACTCCCACAACTTTATCAAAATAATTGTAGAACTAGCAGGATTTGATATAATCTCACATGGTTTGCTACACTATGCTTGAGGTAGCAGAAGTCGTTGTTTAAACAATGCAACTTCACAAATTTAGAAACCTGTCTGTATATTATTGCAGATCATTTTTGTGTCGAATTCTACATGCATGAATTGTAAAACCAACACAAGTAGACTTTGTTTTGGCATGCAGGAATTTTCTAGACCTGATACTAAACAATTGCTCATAAATATTACAAAGAAAATTACTAACTACTTGCCGATAAAATTGTTTGTTTTTTCTAGAGAAGTATACACATGCATGCCCATAAGGTAGGAGTCTGGTCAAGTTCCATTAGTATTTTTTTTCTCATTCAACATGCATATAGTGGCAAATTAATGACTAATAAAAGGAGCATTTAATATACCACATAACTTAGTCTAAAAGTTAGTGTTCCACTACCAGTTAATTTTTACGATTTTTATTGGTGCAAATTACTGCCTCAAGAATCTTGGCAAGTGAGAAGAAAAACCATTTATAAGAGTCTGGCCAGTGAGATTAAGTAGCATAGGTTGATAGGGCTGAATTTCTTTTCTTTTCTTTTTTTTTCTCATAATTTTTTAATGTACAATAAAATTATTTTGGATTTTATATGTTGTAATATGTGCTTCTAGAAATCACAAGTTTACCAAGTGATAATAAAGCATCATCTTCTTTTTTAAAATTTTTTATGTGCTAAATAAGATATGTGATAATTAGTATATTTATATTTTTCAGGAGTGCTAATTTGTGGAAAGACACATATGGCAAGTTCTTCAAGATGTTTTTTAAGGTGTACTGGACAACTAGCATGTCACTATTGCTCTACAAATTTCATATATTAGAGTAATTCAAGCAATAATGATTATTTCCAGTGAAATACAAAATTTCACTATCATGATCTCAATTGAATATCTTCTCTGCATCAGCAACGCATGTGAAGTACAATTAAAAGGTATTGCTAGCTAATTAATCATTATTAAACATCTCACATAACCTTCATATGTTGTCATTTTCACAGTGGTGCTAGAAAAGTACCTTTGCATTTTATTTGTAACTAGCAAAAAAAAAACCCGGCCCTGCAAGCAGTGTTTCAGTCGCCTTTTTGGCTCTTATAGTTTGGCTCTTAAGCTTTGTGAAGTTTCTTCCAACCCATCCTTATCCATATCTTAAAATAAGAGGGGGAAATGGGGAGAGCAGAAAATTGAGCTGCCATATTTGAAAACCCAAGTATCTTGCCGGCTACTCTGATTCCAGATGAAAGCTCACCATGCTTAGTAAGTTACTTTATAAAACTATGGAAGGAGTATTGGACACACACACACACACACACACACACACACACACACACACACACACACACACACACACACACACACACACACACACACACACACACACACACACACACACACACACACACACACACACACACACATATCTTTGGCACTATTATATATAGAATGTTTTGAAAGAAGAAGAAATGAAACGAAAGATACGTCCATCATGTGTTTTTGTTATGCATAATATGTATTTATAATAAGTGTACACGCACAGATTGCAGTAATATACCAAAACTATTTTCCTCTGCGGGAAGATTCGGGAAGAAATTCACTTCTAATGTTTACTAACATTGGTCAGTGTAATCTTTGTGTGTGGCTAATATCACTACTACACTGTTGACTGTGGTCTCTGTCATTATTGACCTCAAGCAAGACTACACATGCATACAGAATTGTTTTTTTTTTTCTCTTTTAGCTTTAGTGGCATCACTTGGTGCAGCTTGTGGGCATACTTCAGATATTGCCACTTAAAGATAAAAACTGAAGAGAGCTTACATCACACTGGAGTCTGGGATGCTACTTGATCATATATCTAGTTGCATTCTTAACAGATCTCGGATTATTACAGAGATTCATATATTCCAGTAGGGCATCATTTAGTATATATAGCTGTTCATTGAGTTAGCAGTAGGATCAGGTTGATTCCTCTAAAGAATATATCTCTTTTTTGAATAAATTCCCATGATCATTGACTTTTTTATTGCAAACTTGAACTTTCATAATGAAAGCATCAGAATTGACTTATTATAACTTGAGATATGTTGAGCTACATCACTGCCAATCATCTCAAAATCATGCAATTAGGAATGTTTACCAAATCTAAAAGGTGTGTCCTATATCAGGATTTTATTAGCACCTAGTTAAGATTACCTGTGCCAAATTTAGTTATTTCTACTAAAAGTTCACATTAAAACTCCTCAGATGCAGACTATATATAACAATAGACTTAAAAATTTGATGCAATTGTTAATTTGATGCAATTGTTCATATCTTTTAAAATCATGTATTTCCAATGTATTTGTGCTCTAATAATAATCAAGCATCCATTTATGCTTTCTAGTCTCAGAATAGCTATGAATTACTGGTTATAGTTTGTACCCATGGAGAGATCTGATGCACCAACATGTATAATGAGCTTCACCAGAAGAGATGGGGTGTGCTATAAATCACATGGTATTCATACACACAGTGACCAGTGGTGTTCCAGTGTAGGTCCAGACAAATACATCACAGCATTGTTGCAGAGCTTTTCTCACAGACCAAACAGGGCTAGAGTGATGGAAAGAACTAGAGACTTTTCCACTTCAGTGGTTTTGCTTGTTCAACTACAAGCTAAGACGGAGGACAATACATTTGATGACATATTATCAACAGAGTGTCTAGTAGCTATACATTTATGAACTTGTCACCAACCATCACACTCTGTCAACACCAGAAGAACTGAATGCCATCACATTTCTAACCTTCTGTGTGCACAAAACTGGCCATGCATTCAGATGAAACAATGTATTTTTTTAACATATTCATAATACACACTCAACAATGAAAGGGTGGTTAAGAACCATAACAGGAACATTTCTCTCCTGCGTTCATCAATGAAATGTAACCCATTCAGCTAGTGTTATACATTGAATACAGTAATAGCTAAGGCCATGAAGATACTGAAACCATCTTATTTATTTATTGAACAAGCCAGTATAGCTAGAAGTTAGATTTCAGATTGCAACGATAAGAAACAAGACTGGTAATTTCCAGCAACAAACCCATTCACTTATGATTTCATGTTTTACTTAATTGTGGGTAAAAAAGAAAAAAAAAGAAAAAAAAAAGTTTTTAAATAGAAGAAGGTGAAAAAACACAACCATGATCAGGATTTGAACATGGGACCTCAGCACTGGTGGTCAGAGGAAGTTGTACAACAAGAACAAGAAGAACAACAAGATTCCCAACAAAGTAATATTTAGATAAAAAAGAAAAGAAAATGTATTTTTATAATATAGCTACCATATTTTCTGCAATTAATGCACAACCAAAAAATAGTCCTAACCTGATATGGGAGGGGGGGGGGGGGGCTTAATTACAGGAAAATTATATCCAATTTATGACATAGCGCCTATTAGTACAATAAAGGTCTATAAGCCAATGCATTAAAAATTTAATTCAGATTTCTTTTGGTGCTATAATTAAAGACAAATATAATTCTAGCAGTAGACTGGTGCCTATAAAGCCCTGTCCACACTGCATGTTCGTTCCACACGGCCACACTACACCCATTTCAATCCCAATGGGTTCCACCCGGTTTCACCTGAAGCCTTCAGAAGGGTAGGCTGGAAGTGGCTCAGATTTATTCAGCATTCCTGTGGCTTTATTGTTGGCGTGGGCTATTAGGAGTTTAGCTATAACAGCTCTCTCCCTCCCCTCCATCCTCCCATTTGTGTGATGACATTGCCAGGGGAAAAGATAGAACAAAGTAGCACAGAGAAAATCAAATACCCCACAGGGCATAGATAGTGTCACTTTAAAAACAGAAAATAAGGTATATATTGCTCTATAAGTTTGTGTGTGTGTATGTCTGTTGTTCCTTTTTTGGTATTGTAATCAAAAACAACTACAATTTTTAAAAAGCAGCAAAATTAGCAGCATATTAAACAGGCATGTTTATACATGTAGCTATAGCCAGCTATAGTGCAAACTTGTTGCGAATTTAAATGTAAAAATAATAATAAAAATCTGCTAACTTCACCACAGCACTCTTAACCCGCTGTACTACCAAACAGCTTACCTGCGCAAATCTCTCCCTCTGATGACTCTAGCGTTCTCTGGTTCAATAGCCACTATTTCACACCAACTCTTCTAGCAATTGAAATTTTTTTTAATTACTATTCACACCGGTGTGTATGTCACAGACATGCGCCTGTGTCACGCTCAATTTGTGCCTTCTGCTAAATCGGTGCCCACTTTAGAAACTCAACTTTTCTAGTTGTGTGAGATAGCTCTGAAAGGATTTTTACTAAGTTATAT
>OZ017788.1:12703588-12721577 GCA_963969325.1 Lycopodina hypogea
AAACAAAAAACCCATCTTGACAAACAAAAAAAAGGTGAATGTCCATCACTAATTGTTGGGATTCATGTAGTCCTGATTCAACACTCATCTTATCTATTGTTCACCTTCTGATTTGAGTCGTTTCTCATCAGGAAGGTGCTAAATCTAGTAGTGGAGCAAAATCGGTCAAAGAAGTCAATAGGCATAATTAAAAAAAAAAAAAAAAAATTTTACCTCATGCCTTAGGGACACTTGAAATGGGGGGGGGGGGATCCATAGGATTTGCTCCAAAGTTTGTTGCTGCAATTAAGTGCTTTCACTGTATGGAAACTTTGTGGCTACAACAAAGCTCTTTTTTACTATATAGAAACCCAGAAGTTGTAAATCTTAGCAAAACTTTAATTACATCTAAGTGTTCTAAATAACAATTTTGTCTGGTCTAAAACACCATGTTTCGATAAATATTACAGTACCTTTTCCCACAGGTCTTAGTACGGACCACTCTTGTTATTTATGCACACATGTGTATCAATCTTTAAGCCATGTTGGTTCATATCTAAAATCAATATGATCCTGAGCTAACCAACCCAGAATAACTACCATCTTGCATCTGTAGCAAAAATAGGACCAACTAATTTGAACATACAACTACTGTCAGTTTATTTTGGTTCCCCCCCCCCCCCCCCCCCCAACCTTATGCTACAACCAAGTTGAGCCCATGGTCATTCTTGAACTCTATACTGTTCAGTAATTAATACACACATACACACATACTAATACAATATAACAAAGTGTAGTGACGATTAGTAGACAATATAAAAAGGAACATTACATTGCTCAAGTCATGTATGGGAAGTGCAGTCGCGCGCGTGTGTGTGTGCGTGTGTGTGCGTTTGTGTGATGCTGTGGGATGGGAGGAGGGGGTCATTATGCATCCTCCACATAGCTTGCAGGGAAGATGCCGACTGTGCCATTCAGTTCTCCCTGCCACCATTCTGTGTCATACTTGTCTATAACCTTGATGACATCGCCAGGGTTGATGGAAAGTTCATCTGACTCGTTAGCTTCGTATGCGTACATAACATTACACTCTCCAATATCTGTTGCAAACAGGTAAACAGAACACAGAGAGAGAATTTGCATCAGTGTAATAGATCTAGTGTGTCTCCATAGAGCTATTGCCAACCTACTTTAGCCTGCCTCAACCCAGTGTGATGTTGGTCCAGTGAGTCCCCATAGAGTTATTGTCAACCTACTTCAACCTGCCTCAACCCAGTGTGATGTTGGTCCAGTGTGTGTCCCCATAGAGCTATTGTCAACCTCCTTCAGCCTGCTCTCCAACATCTGTTGCAAACAGGTAAACAGAACACAGAGAGAGAATTTGCATCAGTGTAATAGATCTAGTGTGTCTCCATAGAGCTATTGCCAACCTACTTTAGCCTGTCTCAACCCAGTGTGATGTTGGTCCAGTGTGTCCCCATAGAGTTATTGTCAACCTACTTCAACCTGCCTCAACCCAGTGTGATGTTGGTCCAGTGTGTGTCCCCATAGAGCTAGTGTCAACCTCCTTCAGCCTGCTCTCCAACATCTGTTGCAAACAGGTAAACAGAACACAGAGAGAGAATTTGCATCAGTGTAATAGATCTAGTGTGTCTCCATAGAGCTATTGCCAACCTACTTTAGCCTGTCTCAACCCAGTGTGATGTTGGTCCAGTGTGTCCCCATAGAGTTATTGTCAACCTACTTCAACCTGCCTCAACCCAGTGTGATGTTGGTCCAGTGTGTGTCCCCATAGAGTTATTGTCAACCTACTTCAACCTGCCTCAACCCAGTGTGATGTTGGTCCAGTGTGTGTCCCCATAGAGCTATTGTCAACCTCCTTCAGCCTGCTCTCCAACATCTGTTGCAAACAGGTAAACAGAACACAGAGAGAGAATTTGCATCAGTGTAATAGATCTAGTGTGTCTCCATAGAGCTATTGCCAACCTACTTTAGCCTGTCTCAACCCAGTGTGATGCTGGTCCAGTGTGTCCCCATAGAGTTATTGTCAACCTACTTCAACCTGCCTCAACCCAGTGTGATGTTGGTCCAGTGTGTGTCCCCATAGAGCTATTGTCAACCTCCTTCAGCCTGCTCTCCAACATCTGTTGCAAACAGGTAAACAGAACACAGAGAGAGAATTTGCATCAGTGTAATAGATCTAGTGTGTCTCCATAGAGCTATTGCCAACCTACTTTAGCCTGTCTCAACCCAGTGTGATGTTGGTCCAGTGTGTCCCCATAGAGTTATTGTCAACCTACTTCAACCTGCCTCAACCCAGTGTGATGTTGGTCCAGTGTGTGTCCCCATAGAGCTATTGTCAACCTCCTTCAGCCTGCCTCAACCCAGTGTGATGTTGGTCCAGCATGTGTCCCCATAGAGACATTAACACTATTAGAGGATAAAAATGAAGACGGTCATAAGTTAGAACATGTGGTAAAGTAGTACACTCACTCAGTGCCAGGCCAGCCACTCTCACTGGAGGCATAGCTCCACTTTGTTGGAGACAGAAAAAACATTACACATATCAGTCCAAACAGAAGCCAAGCTTTGGTGTGCTCCATTTCAGCATTAAAATCTCAGGGTAAAAGTTTTTTGTTTTCATGGAAGGGTTACCACGCCCAATAACCACTCCTATTAACTAGGTTTGTAACAGACATAATTATGACTGAAAATCGAAAAGGAAACGAGCTCATACTGCTACTCATTTCCTCCCTGCCCCTATTAAAACCGAAGGCGCTGAAAATTCTGTGACTAAAGAGATGCCCATTTATGGTCATTTGAGAGAGTAAATGTGAAAGTGTGAGCATATCCCATTGCTCCCTTGAGATACAGAATTGGTAGTCCCACAGTCACTAGTCTAGACATTGTCACTACTAGTTTCTATTTCCAGTTTGTTTCGCTTGCATCAAGCCTGGTTCACAGCGCGTACACCACATAGATGTAAGAACACAATGTGCATTGCACGCACTGTGAACACAAAATAAAATAATGTCAGAAAGCACTGCAAGGATGTTTTAAAATTTTGTTTTAAATGGCTGCATCTGCAACTTGAGAATAAAACCTAGTTTTAATGCAACACACGGTATGCGTCTGTATTTTTACGTGGTGTGCGCACTGTGAACCAGGCTTTGCAGTGTTCATAGTGGAAGAAAGAGAGAGAATAGTCGTTATAGGGCCAGCGTGCAGTGCCCACTCACACTCGTATCCTCCCTCAGCATCGTATTCATCGTTATTGTACTCCTCGTCTGGAAGATACGTGTCTCCAGGCTCAGGCTGGTCATCCCACACTCCTCCTCCTCCTCCTCCTCCTATTCCTCCATTGGCCGCCACGGGTTTCATGGGGCTCCCTCCTGGTCCTCTTGCTCTTGTGCCTTGCGGACTGTTGTCGTACTTGGTGGGTTGGTAGCCATCTTGGATGGAGCTAATCAGATCCAGGGGCACCTTCAATGTGCTCACTGCCTGACCCTGAGACAATCAATGAATCAATCAAAATAATTTCATATGAATACTGCAGCAGATACACTTAAAGTTTGATAGGTCAGTTAGTGATAACTGCTAGGTAACATTAGTTCATATTTATTAGGTCACACAGTTACACACATTCCCATGCATGTACATGTACATAAAACCTGCACATACACACATCTGTGTATGGTTTCACCTACCTCTACCAATTGCAGTGTTCACACCCCCATTTATGGTCACATGCATTGCTATAGTTAAGTATTGCTGTGTACTGTACAAATTTATGTCGTTAACAAACATCTTTAGGGCTAACATGCCCTAACAGGCCAGCCATCACCTTGGCGGGCAAGAGATTGCATGAAATTTCCACAATGTGACATTATTGTATATTGATTAGAGACCTGAGTAGATTGCTATTAGTAAATGGTAACTTAAATTGATTGTTACTTGTTGATTTAATTGGTTACATGTACATCAGTTGCCTGAACATGCTTGCATACACATACTATAATGTAAATGTAATCAGGTGATTGATCATTGAATGTCTTGTTATGTGTAACATTATCTCCATTGGAGGGAAGCCAATCTATTTAAAGGAGGCTGATCTCTGGAGAAGCATAATAGTACGAGTCATGAATTGTTAAAAATTTTTTACTACATGAAGTTCTGTGTATGAAGATGCTTCCTTCCTGTCCTGACATGTGAGCCTGGGAAGGTTATGCTCACAAGGCACATGGCATAAGACTGATTGATTCAGTGTACCGTCACTCATTGCAACACTGACAATTACATTTGAAGTTGAGGTCCTCTCAGTGGTGCTTACTCTTGTTGAGGAACATGTAGTGATATGGTCTGGTGGCAAGAGCTGGTAACCATTGGTGCAGGCCAGCTACTGTGGGTGAGCAAGTGCTTAACTAATATGCACAGTCCTCCTGTGAAGGGACATGATTAAAAGTCCCTACATACCTGCACTCATTTCAGTTCTAGTGTCTAAATATTAATGCAAACCTGAAGCTAAGCAATTATTCATGATACAGGCACCTCCAGCAAGAGTCAAAATAAAGTCACTTAGCATTTTGAAATATATTTTTTTATATTCTGCAAACATTCTGTGTAATTTGCCTTGCATTTATGTCCCATTTTATGCTTTCATTTATGAACTATATAAGATCCTTGCAATCTAAACAGCATTAGTCAAGTAAGGACCAATTCTCACCAACATCTGTGAGCTCTGTGGAGAGCTGCCCGTGCTATTAGTTTTGGCCACTACCAAACATTTGCTGATTCAATAATAAACTGTTTAAAAACAGCTCATGTCATATCATTTAAATTTTAAATTATTTTACTATTTCTATTCTGTGTGTTCTCCCACATCAACTAACTGGCATGGCAGCTCTACAGGGATCACAGATGTTGTTGAGCAGTGGTCCCATGTGATTAAAGCTCCTAAGACTGGAAGCATACATATATATATATATATATATATACACACACACACCTATATTGTGGATAATTTGTGCGTGTGTGTGTATGTGTGCGCGTGCATGCATGCAAAAATGTGTGTGTGTATGTGTGTGTGTGTATGCATGCAAAAATGTAGTGTGTGTGTGTGTGTGTGTGTGTGTGTGTGTGTGTGTGTGTGTGTGTGTGTGTTTGTGTGTGTGTTTTTGTGTGTTTGTGTGTGTGTGTGTGTGTGTGTGTGTGTGTGTGTGTGTGTGTGTGTGTGTGTGTGTGTGTGCGTGCGTGCGTGCATGCAAAAATGTATGGTGTGAGTTTGTGAGTGTGTCAGTGTGTGTGTCGGTGTAAGAGAGCGTGTGCTAATACCACTCACACACCATGCTAATACCACTCACATGTTTGTTTGGGGTGGAGTGGATGTATTGTCCAAGTTGACTGGATGGCTGTGAACTGTTGCTGACCTGGGCATGGGCGCACAACAGCTTGTGGTGGTTTGCCTTCAAGAGGTTTAGGACACAGTCTGCCTGGAGGAAAGAGAGAGAGAGAGAGGAAGTTGACAAAAGTAAGTGGAGAAGGAAGTGAAAAGAGAGGAAAGGAAATACGGAGAGAAAGGAAAAAGAATTTGTTCATTTAATGCGTCGGCACTTAAAAAATGGGAGTAACCATTATCAGGAAATTTTTTTCCCTTCTGAACATCCCCAATCACACATCCTTCCACCCATACACACACTCTCACCCACGCACTCTCACCCACACACTCACCCTCTCACACACACCCCAACCACCCATCCATCCACCTACACACACACACACACTCTTCCAACCTACACAGGCACACACCCACCCACCCATCCATCCATACCCACACTCCCACCCACTCACACCCATCCACCCACACGAACCTCTATCAGCTGCCTATTGACGTTGTTTGCTCCTTTCTCGTCCACAAAGTCGGGCTGCTCCTGGTAGACCTTGGCCAACTGCAGCACGCCAGCCCTAGCCTTCTCCTGTCTCTCTATCTCCGTCTCAATGAACTGGATCTTCCTCTCCAGACTGGCTTGTCTCCTGTCAGGGTCCATGGTGTTCTTGTTGTCTTCTTCCTGAGACGGGGAGGACAAGGAGGTGGGAGAAGAGGAAATGAAGTAGGAAATAAAATATGATGCAGAGGAGGAAGTAGACAAGGAAATGAAGAGGAAATAAAATGAGAAAGTGGAGAAGGAAGCAGAAGAGAAAGTGTTGGAAGCAGAAGAGGAAGTGGAGGAGAATGTAAATGAGTAAAAATTTGGCAAGTAAGCACACACAAAGTCAAGCACAGTGAATTAATGGGTGTGGCTAATAAATACCAATAGACTAACTATTAGGGAAACTGAAATTCACACACATGCAGTTATTAACTCCTAGTCGGTAATAAACCAACTGTTATGGTGTCTGTAGGCCCAGCCCTCTGTGTCCTTGCATGACTGGAAGTCTAGGCACAGAACCATGGTAAGGTGTGGCCAGATGAAGAAGACAGTAAGGTGTGGCCAGATGAATGAGACAGGGTAAGGTTATACATTATGAAGGAAACATGGTAAGGTGTTACCATATGAAGGAGATGTGGTAAGATGTGGCCAGATGAAGGAAACGCAGTAGAGTGTTGCCAGATGAAGGAAACATGGTAAGGTTTTGCCAGATGAAGCAGACGTGGTAAGATGTGGACAGGTGAAGGAGATAAGGTAAGGTGTGGACAGAGGAAGGAGATATGGTAAGGTGTGGACAGAGGAAGGAGATATGGTAAGGTGTGACCAGATGAAGAAAAATGGTAAGGTGTAGCCAGATGAAGGAGACAAGTTAAGGTGTACACACATGATGAAGAAATGGTAAGGTGTGGTCATATAAAGGAGACATGGTGATGGGAATAGCAATATATTGTGCACATGAACCATCCTAACTGCATTAATTAGACAAAGATGCTAAGTTGTCTATCTGCAAACCAGGCCTTTAGCTACGTATCTTGCACCTGCTGACAAGTAATGAGTGAGCATTGTTAATTTTCCGTAATTCATCCATACTCTTTCATAATAGGCAAGAAAATATGAAGTAACAATGCTTTCCCCATTGGCTGGTATGTGCACACACAGAGCACACACACACACACAGAGCACACACACACAGAGCGCACACACACACAGAGCACACACACACAGAGCACACACACACACACAGAGCACACACACACACACACACAGAGCACACACACACACAGAGAGCGCACACACACACAGAGCACACACACACAGAGCACACACACACACAGAGCACACACACACACAGAGCACACACACACACAGAGCACACACACACAGAGCACACACACACACACAGAGAGCACACACACAGAGCGCGCACACACACACAGAGCGCACACACACACAGAGCGCACACACACACACAGCGCACACACACACAGAGCACGCACACACACAGAGCACGGTGCTCAATGTTAGTAGGTGTGTGGTCTGGAACTCTTGCAAAATACACCCTTGATTGGAAAAAATTGGCTTATATCATGGGATCAGCAGTAAACCTCTATTACATTGCTTATTTGCATTGTCATGGAGACACTAAAAAAAGTGCAATACATGCACGTCTATAGCATGAGTAAGAGTTGAGCAACAACTCCAACAATAGTGGTAGATTAGAATCAATTTATACTACATCACTTGGTTGTGTGTGCAAGCACAAGGTGTGTCCACGTCTGGCCAAATGACAGCTGCACCCATGTGGCTCTAACTCAGAGTGAGAGGGATGATACGGAACGGGGAAAGTTTTAGAATATGCATCCTTCACGTTTAAGACCACCAGACATCTCAATAGGACAAAATAGCTATTTCCATTAACATTTGTTTGTGATTAAGCTGATGGACTTTAAGAAGATTCTTTTGGGGATATAAAAGATTGCAACTTTGTCTTTTTGCGATCAATTCTTGTGGTTTCTGATGTACAGCTGCAAACTCAAGCAGACGGAGTGGACAACACCAGGTGGAGAAGTGGTATAGTTGCTATATCAAAGTGGTGCAGGATAAATGCCCATACCAACTACAAGGAACCTTATATTTGGTACCGATCACAAAGGAATTAGGAATGGAGTTTAGTTCTGTTGACTATAAGGAAGGTTTTAAATACCACATGCTATGAGTCATACTGGATACAACTTTGACACTGGAAAAAACAACCAGAATTCCAATTCATTCCAGCCTTGCCTACGGCAGTGATTTTCAGCATATCCATACTGCGCATTATTATGGAAGTTCAAGCTCAGCTGCTCTCATGTGATAGATGTTATTATCAATTAACTACTCACGTAGTGATCCATCAGAGCTTGCTCTGGTTGGTTGGGGCCTGTGCCGTATGTCTTGCAAGCAAACTCCAGATCCCATTCCGGGGAGATCTCACCCGCCGACTCCACTAGATCTTGACAGGCAGCCTGCATGGGGGGCAGTGAGTTCTCCAGCAGTTCAGAGTAGCGCTGGAACATTGCCTGCAGTTGTTGCAGTCTCTCCTCTTCCAGCACTTCATTGCTCTACATGGAGGGAGGAGAGGGAGGGAGGGAGGGAGAGAGACAGACATACACAGAGAGAGAAACACACACACAGACAGAGAAAGTGATAGAGACAGAGAGAGAGGGGGGGGGGGGGTGGAAGAAGATATTAATTAATGTGGATACTATATTAAAGGTCATTTGTCTATAGCTGTGTGTGTGTGTGTGTGTGTGTGTGTGTGTGTGTGTGTGTGTGTGTGTGTGTGTGTGTGTGTGTGTGTGTGTGTGTGTGTGTGTGTGTGTGTGCGCGTGCGTTAAAAAATATCCTCTATTAGGACAATGCCATAAAAATTTTAAAAAAAGAAGAAAACATAATATTGAACATTATCTGCATGGATAGAGATGTAAAGAACAAACCACGTTGATTACTCCTCTGCCCTGAGGGTTCATAAAGAATACATACAAAAGAGGAAGGTCCAGGGAGAACAGGCAGAGAGAAAGGTAAGTAGTGGAGGAAGAATGTAGGAAGGAGGAAGAATGCAGTAAGTGGAGGAAGGAATGCAGTAAGTGGAGAAAGGAATGTAGGAAGTGGAGGAAGGTAGGAAATGAAGAAAAGGAGGCAAATAGAAAAGGAAGAAAATACCCCCCCCCCCTCCCTCCACCACTAAACTTATCCCAGCAGGAAGAACTCCTACCACACTCATGCATTTGTCATTAGACACACCCCTAACCCTGCCCCCCCCTCCACCCCACCCAGTATTAACACAATCAAGGAAAGGGAATAACAAGTCTGAAGATGACAGTCCTTGGCCCACCATCACCACCACCGGCCCAGCCAGTCACACACCTTGCAGCACTGGTACATGGCCGATTCCCAGGAGAGCCGGGAGTGTTCCGTCTTGATGTTGGAGTCTCTGTACTCTCTGTCAGACTTCATCACTGCCTCCTCTATCTTCCTGCACGCCTTCTCTAGCTTGTGTGTGTCCTTCTCTGCGCCGGACTTGGCAGCCTTCAGCTCCTTTAGCTGCTCCCAACTCACCTCCAGGTCTCGGCACGACTTGAATGCTGTACGCTTGTTCTGCAAAGGGTGTGTTACATTGCATAACGCAGAGTAACACAAAAAAAAAGGGTTGGTGCAATGTTTAGTGCAAAGATTTCTTAGAGATAGACCAAGCATATAGAATAAACTTTGAAGAATATGAGAGAGAAAGAGTCCTAACTCAAGATAGTCTTTCACTATTGAGTGTATTGCCCGTGTCAGCAGTTTGGGCATGCTCTCTAACCTTCATTTGCTTAGAGTGTTTGTCGATGTAGTACTTGTGGTTCTTGTCCACTGCTGCCTCCAACTGCATGAGATATAATAATACATGGCCATAACATAAACTCACATACATGCGCAGTCATGATAGTATACACACCTGTGTATATATACAATGGAGTATACACATGTGCAGTAAACACTGACTAAAGTATTGCACCAGTAAATATTCCAGACTAGCAGCATATACCCGGTGTTGCCCGGCCAACACAGGCTAAAATCCTATCATTTTTGGCTTTTTCTCGTTACAATGGTAACCATTTTGCGAAATTTTTAGCCTATGTTTTAAGTTGGGTCAAAACCTATCATCATGCTGAGTTTCAGAGAAATCCACCTACCTGTTTGGCCTGAATATACAGACAGACCAACAAATTCTGTTTTTTCCCAGACATGCCAACTGGCATAAAACCATCTCAGGGTGGGTCTCCTCCATCCCTAAACGTTTGATCAAAATCTAACAGAGGGAAGCATATACCTGGCGTTGCCTGGCCAATATAGGCTAAAATCCTACCATTTTTGGCTTTTTCCCTCGTTACCATGGTAACCATAATGTTTTAAGTTGGGTCAAAACCTATCATCATGCCAAATTTCAGAGAAATCCACCTACCGGTTTGGCCGGAATGATGGTACAAACATACAGAGAGACAAATTCTGTTTTTTTCCCAGACATGCCACCTGGCTTAAAACCATCTCAGGGTGGGTCTCCTCCATCCCTAAAAAGTTTGGTCAAAATCTAACAGAGGGATTTTGATAAACGGATGAACTACCATTTTAGGCTTTTTCTCATTACCATGGTAACCATTTTGCAAACATTTTTTGCCCATGTTTTAAGTTGGGTCAAAACCTATCATCATGCCGAGTTTCAGAGAAATCCACCTACCGGTTTGGCCGGAATGATGGTACAAATATACAGACAGACAAATTCTGTTTTTTCCCAGATATGCCACCTGGCATAAAACCATCTCAGGGTGGGTCTCCTCCATCCCTAAAAGTTTGATCAAAATCTAACAGAGGAATTTTGAGAAACGGACATCTAATATATATAGAATGGCAGGGAGTTGTCATGGTTTAAGATAAGACATTTCCTTTTTTAGACACAATCTCATGGAGGGAATAATTTGATTTCAAACCATGAACATGTTGGTTCAAACGAGATACGGCTCCAGTTTTCCTCCTTCCTCTCCCCTTCCCATCACATGTGATGATCACATGATTACATAATTTATGTTCAGCTAAAGCTTGGTATGGTACCACTAATCTCATCTTCTACAGAATGTCTGAGCACAAAATCATAGTGACCAACACAGGGAAAGATAACAGAAGAGGTACAGAACAGAGGGCCCCACATTATTACAGCTGGCAACGAGAACCTCGAAGTAATGCCGTAAACTATGACTTGTCCAACATCACTAATAATGCTAGTTCAAGAAGATTTACACACCTTTCTAGTTACCACAAAACATGATAATAATGTGAACTAACTACAACATACTTATTTGTTTCTTACATTAACACTTCAAGATCACTGGGTGTGGAGTCATGAGAGAAAAGATGGAGGAATTGTCAGTCTGAGCTAATCTAGAGCTAGCTTGGTGCTCCATGGAACTATAACACTGATATCTCTCACTCCACTACCCCCCAACTTTACAGGTGTACTGCCTTTCCTCATTCACTTCCTTCACATCTCACCAATAGTACTCTACACTAATAGTTACAAGAACATATGATGTCACTGGTAGGGGCTTCCCCCCACTATAATGGCCGCTCCGTACATATGACAGAGCACACCCTCTCTCTACAATAATAGACACAAGAACACATCTCACCACTTCCACTCATTCCTCATCTCATAGCCACCCCCTTACCGGCTCTCTCTGCTTAATCTGCTGCTCTGTGAAGCTCTTCAACACTTTACTACAGTCGGCAGTGAGCTCAGTCCCGATTGTCTTATGGGCTTCGCTCTCCGCCTCCAGAAGAGCGATCATCTTGGCCCAGGTTGCCTCCATGGAGCCAACACAACGCTTGCTCGACACCTTTGCCTTCTTCAGTATCTTCAGCATACCCTTCACATATGTATTCTCCAACTCGGCCCTGGGTGGGTGGATGGGTGGGTAGTGGTGAATGTCAACATCACTATATGCATTAGACGATGCTGAATGTTTCAATTTGCTTCGTCAGACACATACAGCCAGCAGGTTAAGTTGGAGTTATGTACGGGGCAGCACAGGTTGAAGGGCTGCCACCATAATAGATTGTACATTCCCACTGCTTTAAATTGTGTGTGTGTGTGTGTGTGTGTGTGTGTGTGTGTGTGTGTGTGTGTGTGTGTGTGTGTGTGTGTGTGTGTGTGTGTGTGTGTGTGTGTGTGTGTGTGTGTGTGTGTGTGTGTGTGTGTGTGTGTAGGAACGGTCCAATGCCTGGCTCTGTAGTCCTAGCCCACACCCACAAACTTACTCTGCATGTCTAATAGCAAATATAAGCATAGCACTAGTCACATACTCCTCCATCACCCCAGGCCACATTCAACCATATCCTAGCCCTGTCACCATAACAACACCCTAGAAATAGTCAGTCAATCTGTATTATCACACAAAAGCTACCCAGTTACATCCACAGGGGGTGGGTGGGGAAGATTTCACTTCACAAATGGCTATTGCCAACTGCACCACACTACCTGCTCCCTTCTACACCAAAACCACACCCTGTCCTGTGTCACAGAACCAACTTACAGCTTGTAACCATTTCAAATTGTGGACCTAAAGAACCCAATACACATCAGAAGTGCATTGGAAACAAATTTGAGCTCAGCACAATCTAGTTTCAAACACATTCCCCCATCCTTTCTCCCTCAAAGGAGATTTATGATATCTACTCCGGAAAGCAAAAGAAACTGATAAAAACACCATCCAGCAGAGACGAGTCACGAAATTTTATCCTTCCCAAGATTTCTTCTCCATATCTTCAAACTAATTATAATTTTAGTATAACATTTTATAGCATAGTGTATCACATTATCAAGTTGATAATTTGTAGCAAGTTTAAAAGAACTATTTTAAAAATTCTTATAGCAGTAGACATGGAGTTGGGTGGAGGGAGAGAAAGAGACAGAGAGAGAAGAATCAAACTGTTCTGCTCCTGATGTGAATCACCCCAATGTAGTTCTAGTAAATGTAAACCAAAGCCATAAGGACACTCAGAGATCATGAAAAACTCCAGCAGCAATCTTGTGGTAAAATAGGCTAATAATCTGCTTCAAGATTTGCACCAGCATTTTCTGTAGCTTCCATTTCCATGTTGTCATGGAGGAATAGGATAAGAGTTATCTAAATTGATTTCCTCAGTTGAAAGGGCTTCTATTTGTGGCTTGTTGCTGGAATAATCATGTCATCAGCTAGTTTACTAGTAGATCATTTAGACAAGGGAAGAGTCACAAATGTAACATCAAATCCTAATTCTACATGAAATATATCAATTGACACTTGAGTACGTAATTAGAACTGTTCCTAACACTTAAATTAATAGCATCCACCACTAAAAGCTTGCTGTTCTTTGAAGCACCTGAAGTGTTTTAAAAGTTTTATTGAAACATTATTTTGAATCAATCACTTAAATAACTGAATGGTATAGACACGCAAGGGTTGATTCACCAGAAGCACATATAATGGAATGAAACCACCAGGCACAACTTTACTTGGACCGATAACGATGAAACTTTGCATGAATGTTCCCTCTGATCCTGGGATGTGACAAGCTAAGGCTAGAGCAAACATTTTCCACCATTTTGGACAATTCTGGTAAAGGGTCATCTGTCTAAAGCATTGAAATGGGGAAACGGTGTCGATAATTTTTATGAATCTTCATATGAATGTTTCCTATGAGCGTGGGATATCAATGAAAAATTGATTGGAAAGATGAATTAGAATTGATGGTTCCTTCTAGAGTCAAGTAGGTAAGTGTGTCATCCACCAATAGTCCCTTTACCATCTGATCATTAACTTTATGAATTCTTAGATTTAATAGGGCCAAGGATTGTCAATCTTGAGAACTTTCAGTCATTACAGAAAAAATTGAGCAAAAATTTTCCACTGACATCACAAAATTAGCAAGTAGTGGTCTCTGAGTAACAGTCAATGCAGACTGACATTATATGCAAGTAACACATACAGATAGAAATATGGCGATATAAATAAACCAAAGAGATATAATTCTACATGTAAATACGTATTGATAATAGTGATCATAGCTCAATGGCATTGGTACCGATTAAAGATTGAGAAGGGGGTGGGGTAGGGGGGGGGATTAGGTGTCAAATATTAAATACTCCACCCTCCATCTCATATTGCCCAGGGATACCTACCCCAATGGTGCACCACTCCTTCAACTCTCTGAAACTAATCTGCGCTACATCAGCCCAACTCTTTATAATGGTCTCCCACTATATTCTTTAGTAGTGATACCAGCAGGCAATCGCAAGATTGCTAGCTTGGCCCGACTTTAGTGGTCTGTAGTCACACTACAAGAATGTAAAGACATTTGTACATAACTAACTTACATCTTCAGTTTATATTCAGAGAGACTGTCTGTGCAACAAACGAGCAGACCAATAAGATACCGTCTGTGGGTACTTATATTCCAATCAAGTGAATGAAACTACCAAATTTCATGATAAACAATTGCCAGTGACAGAGTTATCTTAGTTGTAATGTGTATCAAGTGCCATGATTTTTTTAAAAAGTTACTCATTTTGCTTGTTTGTGAGGAATTCTTGAGCAGATAGATTATGAACGGACAATTTTAAAAGTACAATTGCAAGCCAAGCTATGACATACTTACTAGTACAGAGCAACATGCATAAGGATCATGGGGAAAAAAAGGGATGAGAGGTTTGGGGGGGGGGGGGGGGGGGGAGGAAGAGAGAGAGAAAAAAGAAGTCATTCAAGAAAAAGGAAAGGAAAAATAAATAAATAAATAAATTAAAAAAACAACACACGATGGAATCTCCATTTTTGGTTCCTTTTGGCCTGAGATGCCCACATGGATAAGTATGGCCAGGTGGGACCCAGCCAAAAACATCCTTTCCCCCCCCCCCCCCCCCCCCAAATGCTCATGGTTCATTTGTGCCAAGTTTCATCAAATCCTTTCAGATGTTCGGCCAGTTACAGGTTATGTATACAACTATCTAGCTCCATTAGAGGCATATAGCATTATTTGGGTTATCGAAAATGAAGATCCTTTACCATGTCAAGTCTATTCTGTTCATACTCCAGTAATCAATTATCATGGACTATAATTAGAAAAAAATGTAGTCTTGCATTACAAAAACATCATCTATCTACCTATCGTTGCTTTATCCCACACCTTACACTCATAACTTATACTGTAAGTCCTCATAATATTAGATAGATAGAGAGATAAAGAGATAGATAGATAGAGAGATAAACATACTTAGAGATAAATAGAAAGATAGATAAATAAGTAGATAGATAGTTATGTTTACAGATAGATAGAAAGATAGATAAATAAGTAGATAGGTAGTTATGTTTACAGTCAGTTGAAGGATAGATAAATAGATATGTACATACATAAGTAGATAGGCAAAGGGAGGAGGCCAGAACTTAATTGAGCCGTGTGATCTATGGGAGCATAGCAAATGACCCCGTCACTATATTATTTTTAAACCAAAGGCAAACACTGTGGCTAGGCTAGTTGTTCTAGGCATGTAAATTGTATTTTCTGGCATATACTATTCACCTTATGCAAATAAGTCCGCTTAGAATAATAATTTTAAAAATAAATATATATATATATATATGTAAAACCAGTGTGATTACACCACACTGGCCATGCCCCTGACAGGTATTGAAGTTTCCTCCCAGTGACCACAGGTTATATCACACCATTAATTTCACTACGTTGTCAAGGATTCGACAAACTCTTGAAGCTAATATGGAAGGAGCATCAACAGAAGCCACCATATTCACAGATTAAAAACTACTGGCATGAATTTTAGCTGAGACAATTAACTTTTATGTTACAGCTCTTCCTGTCTTCGGGTAGCCATTATGGAGCCAGGGTCATAGCAATATAGTGAGTGAGTGAGTGAGTGAGTGAGTGAGTGAGTGAGTGAGTGAGTGAGTGAGTGAGTGAGTGAGTGAGTGAGTGAGTGAGTGAGTGAGTGAGTGAGTGAGTGAGTGAGTGAGTGAGTGAGTGAGTGAGTGAGTGAGTGAGTGAGTGAGTGAGTGAGTGAGTGAGTGGGTATTACCTTACTCCCCAACATGCATGTACACATCTACACTGTGTGTGCACAGGTGTGACTAATGGCTTGTTCGTCTGTTGATTAGTTCTTTACCCTCTCATCTCTATTACAAATCGAATGAAATTTTACACAATACTCTGGAGTGACCAGCAATACCCGCCACTAGGTAATTTTGCCCTCCAGCATACCAATAAGACCCCACAAAAAAGTGAGGGAGGGGGAAACAATTCCCTTCTCCAATGTCCAGTGAGAGTTCCCAACGATGATCTCGCTCTATGCAATCAGAGAGCAAGAGACTGTGTCACAGCACATGTTGGCCATGCATAATTCTTTTGACCCAGACACGGTAAGAAGAAGTGGAGGTGTGTGTGTGTGTGTGTGTGTGTGTGTGTGTGTGTGTGTGTGTGTGTGTGTGTGTGTGTGTGTGTGCGTGCGTGCGTGCGTGTGTGTATTATCATATTCACTACTTATGGTTACCAGGTTACTGGAGATCTGGCACTCAGTCTTACCACAACAACAGTCAGTGAGAGAAAATTCAGAGTGCGGGGTCACTATTCCATAGGCACAGATAAAGATATTGCCTGTCTCAATACAGAGCCAACTGGTCTGAAAGAAACTGGCTTGGAAAAATAAACTTAGGTCAAGCAGCCAGAGTAGGGACCAAAACCTTTTTGGAAGTTTTAATGATGTCAAAATAAATCATTTTGGTGCATCAATAAGCCAGTTTAAAGCCCTGTCCACACTGCACAATAAAACTGGTTTCACCCGTATCTGGAATGGGTTCCACGCATCCACACTACACCCGGTTTCATCCCAACGGGTTCCACCTGGCTTCACCTGAAACCTTCAAAAGGGTAGGTTTCAAGCTGCTCAGATTTATTGAACATACCTGTGGCATTATTGCTGATGTTAGCTATTAGGGGTTTAGCTACTAACAGCTCTCCCCCCCGCTCTCTAGCCTCCCTTTGTACTGTGACAGTGCGGAGGGAAAGAGACAAAACAACGGAGCACACCAGAAAATAATATACCCTGTTTCTATAAGTGGTAGAGGAAAACCAATTAATATGCCCAGCCAATTAGTCAGCCCACACAGGTGATGTGGAGCAGGTTCAGCACTATCCCAGAGTGGATGCAAGAAAATGTTTGGAACCGGGTGTTGCTGGAGACCCGTTTCTAGCGTGGACAGGGCTTAAGTGCTCAGATGAATAATTATAACATTCTCAGAGATATAGCACCACTTGAAGAGTATTATTAATATACTTGCATATATGCACACATATAAATATGCTTATCTGAAAGTGGTTTAGGTGGCATTGGGGTGAGGTGCTACGCCCCAAGCACTGGGCCATCATACAAACAGTTCGAAGTACAGCAAGTGTGTACATCAACATCTACACTATTTAATGGGAGATTACATGACATACTCAATAAGCAAGATGGGACGCTAGCATGTAACTTTCCATTAGTGATGTTAATTGGCATAAGGTATGTCTACATACATATATTCATACATAGCACAGAGTCTATAAATGGGAACCACATTATCTATAAGGCTATGTGTACTCAAGTAACTGGAACTATAGATTTTTTTGGGCTGTTGATATATTTGCCATACCCTAAGAGCTGTAGCATGTAGCTTCTCTGTCAATACCCACACTCACACCATCTTTCAACTCAGCTTAAGCTCCCCTCACTAAACAAGTAGTTACCACACAGTTCTACACTAGACAACACAAACCACATTCCTACATCAGATCACATTAAACAATCAGGTGATTATTCAGACAGAGCTTAACTCGTCAATAATGTTAACAGCACATAATACTTCATTAGGGTATGAATAAAGTGTCAATATCTTGCACTCTCTCGCCAACTGACTTCCCATGTGAATAGAGGCAAGTGTCCCCAAAACCTTAAAGGCTGTAGCTGTGCATTAGGAGAGGAAGGTCAG
>OZ017788.1:12721777-12743768 GCA_963969325.1 Lycopodina hypogea
CCGGAGAACGAGGTAGCAGACGAACACGGCGGATCGAACAGATCGGACGAAGCCGGTGAAGCCGGTGAAGTAGCGGCGAGCCCCTCCAACCCGCCCATGGCCGCATCCATCATGCAGGTCGCCCTGGCGGATGTTTCCATGTCTCTGGACAACGTGCTGGCGGTGGCCGGCATCGCCGAAGGGCACACCGGGCTGCTGGTGCTCGGGCTTGCGATCGCCGTCGCTTTTATGACCTTCGCCGCCACCCTCATCGCCGACCTGCTACAGAAACACCGCTGGATCGGCTACCTCGGCCTGGTGATGATTTTTTACGTGGCGGTGAAAATGATCTACAGCGGAGCCCTGCAGGTGCTGTGAGCACGAGGTTGTCCGGCTTTGCCGAGGTTGTCCGGCTTTGCCGAGGTTGTCCGGCTTTGCCGGGGTTGTCCGGCTTTGCCGGGATGGGTTTTGACTGGATTCCCGCCTGCGGGAATCACGGCTTGCGGGACTTGGGGGCGGGCCTCTACTTGCCAAACCCCGCCTCCCGCCGCCGCACGATGGCGCTCACGGTTTCGTTGTAGGGCGTGGGGAGGCCCAGTTTGCGGCCAAGGGTCACGGCCATGCCGTTGATGGCGTAGAGAGAGAGAGAGAGAGAGAGAGAGAGAGAGAGAGAGAGAGAGAGAGAGACAGACAGAGCATCCCTGAATCTGTATGTCTGAGTCCATGACCTGCGAGGAATGCTTGTGGCCATGGGGTCACATGCTTGTGAGCTGATCCAGAACAGACATGGACCAGAGCTAACGAGCTTATCCAGCAGGTGTGTGTGCGTGTGTAGCCACCATGATATTATACAAGGGGTAGTGGTGTGTTTCCATTCCTTTTATAACACAACAATCCAATAAAATGAATAGTATTTCAATATTACACATACGTCTTCTAATTGCACATGTGTCACCATCACCCACCCTCTAGTCCACTCCTATGTGGTCACTTGTGGAAAAAGTCATGCATCATAATGAGGGAACTACTCCACCTCCTCCTCAACATAATTATGCATTTTCTGCAGAGCCATTCGTACTTTGTACTATCCCTAAATTCATATCAGTTAGGGCTCTATGCACGCTAATCCCAGTTATTAAGCAATGAGAATTAAAGACAACAGGTAAAGGGTGGAGGGATGTGCAAAACAGACTTGCAACCACTTTATGGTTGTAGTCTGAGGATAATACTTGAGCTGAGCTAGTGTTGCTGGCCAAATCTGGTCTTCGTTTTTGATGTTTGATCCTTTTTAATTTTTTTTTCCCACCTCCACTTTGCAAAGTCTCAGTGGCTGTATTGAGAGATTCTGACTGAACACCAGCGGCCAGCGACCCACAAAGCATTACTTGCTCTATTACATGCCATGGTTGGCACAAGCTACCTCTAGCCAACAATTGGTCTCCATGGAAACCATGTTGGGTGTCTCACTGAGGTTTCCACTTAGAATACATAGATATATAGGCACACACACTCATACATTTGCATGCATGATTAAAGAAACACGCTCACTAAACTCACATACCCACCCACCCACCCTTACACACACATCATTTCAAATCCGACCCATTGGAGGATTCATTAAGTTCAATGCATGCTTACTACAGGGACGGCTCTTCTAGGATGACTACTTCACTAATAGATTCAAAATATTTCATGTCAGGCAGATTGGTGGTGTGGAAGTCCATCGGTGGGTTAGGACGAGAGAAAAGGTGGAGGCTGAAAATGGACTGAAGTTAGGACAGAACTAAAATCAGGATTACGGTTACGAATAGAATCAGGGTTAGGGTCAGGATTAAGGCTTGGGATATGATCAAGATTAGAATTAGGGTTACTATACATTAAGATCAGGTTAGGTACAGACAGACAAGGCCAGGGTCAGTACTAGGACACCCCTGGACAGTTTCTGACACTTCAGTCCAATATAAATACATACATACATATATATATATATATATATATATATGTATATATATATATGTATACATACACACATCCTCCATTCCTAGTTTATTCCAGAAGTATCTAGAGCTCCTAATAGCTGGTAAGGGAGAAGTATCACTTAAAGATGATGTCATCACAAACACAATCCTAGTGAGTGCTCAGTTCAGGGAGGACATTGTGTGGGGTCATTTACAGTGCAAACATCGCAGTCCCCATGCCAACCACTATAAACAATTATAAATATTCTTACTTCATCTCAGAATAATTATATATTGATCCATGAATTAGTTGGATCAGTAAGGATTTTTTTTTATTTTTTAGTGTGTTTAAACTTTCCCCCTCTTTCTCTGGCTAAAATCAGCCAGCCAGACCCTTTACCTACCGTGCACTGTAGGAAGGGTCTGGTTGCACTGCAGGACCAATCTTGCTGCACTCTCCAGGAATGTCAATGATAGTACCCTGTGTGCACATCTTATGGGGCTTCGCAGCTGCCATGCACCCTAACTGGCTATGCATCCTGACCTGCAATGTACCCTGACCTGCAATGAACCCTGATTATATGGGCACACTTCAAATTAAATGAGACAGTAACTCTTGTGGGCTTCAAACTTAATGCAATTACATTCCACTGCTACAAGATCTGTGCTGGACTGTAACTAGACACTTCGTAGAATGTGTGATAAGTAAAGGGGCAAATTTTTTAAACCACTCTATGGATATGCTCTCTTTCTCTGTCATTCCACTTTACTCTCTCTCCTTCCCACTCCTTATTCCTATATTCTCTCAATGTGGGGCTATACTCTCTCCAACTGTATCTCTTTCCCAACCTGCTAGGTGGTTCCTCCCTCGATCTGTAGATCACCATTTGCTGATCATTCGCAAACCATTTTCCATTGCTTGACTGCCTCCTTGTGCTGGTCACTTCTGCTGTTGCCACAGAGACACGTGTAGCTAGAATGCAGGTGTTGCCACAGAGGCAGGTGTTGCCACAGAGGCACATGTAGCTAGCAATGCAGATGTTGCCACAGAGACACATGTAACTAGCAATGCAGGTGTTGCCACAGAGGCACATGTAGCCAGCAGTGCAGGTGTTGCCACAGAGACACATGTAGCTAGCAATGCAGATGTTGCCACAGAGACACATATAACTAGCAATGCAGGTGTTGCCACAGAGGCAGTTGTTGCCACAGAGGCACATGTAGCTAGCAATGCAGATGTTGCCACAGAGACACGTGTAACTAGCAATGCAGGTGTTGCCACAAAGGCACATGTAGCCAGCAGTGCAGGTGTTGCCACAGAGACACATGTAGCTAGCAATGCAAATGTTGCCACAGAGACACATATAACTAGCAATGCAGGTGTTGCCACAGAGGCACATGTAGCCAGCAGTGCAGGTGTTGCCACAGAGACACATGTAGCTAGCAATGCAGGTGTTGCCACAGAGGCACATGTAGCTAGCAATGCAGGTGTTGCCACAACATACCCAATTAACACAGACACATTCCAGCCTATCAGTCTATGGACAATGGTCTTCTAGAGACATGTCATCTACTCCAGGGTGAAACCTAGGAGCCTGGATATGTCAACATATCAATCTATGGATTAATAACACCAGTTTATTTGAATATTCTCTCCAGGGACACCTTATTGGTACAGACATGTCATCTGTCATTATATGGATTTACTAACACCAATTTACATGGATGTTCATTCCAAAGGGCCGACGTCTATTGCTGAGAATGATCCCTCAACACTGAGCTCCTCCCACTCTATGCACATACATGTGGACTATAAATGTTTCATGTGACCTGATCACATGACAGGCCACTCAGAGGTGTTGTCTGTCATGTGATAAGTTGGTTTGCCATGTTGCTATCGAGTGAACACACTAATAACAGTGTTTTAATGTTGATAATGGGGAATCAGCCAATTTGTCTTGATTTTTGCAAGCATGTCCACGGTAACCGAGCCTGCTGATCACAAAAAGCTGAGTCAGCAACTTCCTCGGCTCAGAAATTTGATTAAGACTTGTACTATCAATAAGGATAGTTTACTCGGATGAATGGCTTGTAATAAAATGGCTTGTAATAAAATGGCTTGTCTACATAATGAACTATGATAGGTGGCAGGCTGTTCTAATTGTGTGTGCATGTGATCCCTTGGCCAAGCATGTACTAGCAGCATGCACGCACATCCACATCAACACACAAAATATTCCATTGACGTCTCTCCACTCTAGATTTGTCATTACTACTTAATTGCATGTAAGCATATATTCTGAAACTGTTAATAATATATTCACCATTTTATATATTTACATGTGTTGGTATGAGATTTAGAGAGGCTTGAACACAGACTTGTGTGCATGTGTTATGTCTTGGCTGTGGCAGGAAGTTGGAGAGACTGTCAGAAACAGTGTCTATTGGTGGCAGCAACCCTTGTGATGCCTCATGCTTATGTGGGGTGTCTGGATAAGCAATGGTTGCTATGGATACCATTCAAGAAAAATAAGTTGTACAATACATACATGGAATTGATTTAGTACATGCTATAGAAAAACAAAACAGAAACATTCAACTTTACTTTACTGGCCAAGCTACCATGCTGCCAACCTAATATCCATGGAATTTGCAACCTTTCTCTGCTTAAGCACTAATCATTTTGATCACAAACTTTTATAATCACTTGTAAAAGTAGAGTTTAACAAGTTATAAAATATGCTGGATTAATACAGGTGCTGAAATAATGTTGAACACATGAATGTACATGTGAAGTATTATTAGGAATGATTTTAGGTTTAGAAACGCACATAACTTGAGAGGGGGAAAATGGTTTTTAAAAATGGCAGTGAATATTTTCCCTGACCATCTAAATTGGTTCTGTGAGAAACTGACTACAGTAACTCAGTGTGAATGTGCAGAACAGATATGAGGGGATATTGTCCGTCCCCCCCCCTCCCCCCAGAAGGGAAACCTAATTAGCATTTTGTACCATTAAACGACTTAAAAAAGAACAACCACCAATGATTATATGTACTTTATGTGCATTAGAAAGACCTGTCATTTTCTTGAATACACTTCAAGTTAATTATGGTTGTATGTATGAGTTAGTAGGGTAAATAATGGCTTGTGCATGTATGCACGTATGCACTTACAGTGGTATTAAATGTCAACGTTGATAGACCTTAACTAAACAAAACACAAAGTGCTTTCTTAGGTAATTAGGATGAACAGCTGTTGACATATATAGGGTGCAAGCCTCTGTAAGTAGGGTTAATGGTTATAATTGCACTGCCAGACACACACACACACACACTCAGCACTGATAATCCCTAGCCCTAGACACTCACCACCATAATTACATATGCTCACACATATGCACATCCGTGCATACATCTCATGAAGTGCACTTGATACCACACACCACACCCTTCAGCATACCCACACCACAGGCGCAGGTCACACGAGTGTACTGGATGTGTGCAACGTCATACCCCTTCAAGGTACATCATATCAAGCTACCAACTATATTTGGCAAAGCTGGAATAACCACCCACCTCGGTTTTGGATTAGCATACTCACATCGATGACATTTCTCAGATGAAAGAGCTAAGTGGCATGATAGTTTCATTTGAATTCTATGATCCTGTTAACTTCATGAAGACAAAGTAAACTGACTAAGGTCAGGTTTGGTTACACATGGTGAACATATTTGGCGATGTCACAATTGACACTACTACAGCCAATCCACACAGCCAAGGAGTGTCCTTCACCAAAACCATAACTTTAATACAGGTTTATAAAATCAGCAGCTTTAACAATGATACATTTTCACCCACTCTTATTTTTCTTCTTTTTTTAGGGGGAGGGAGAGGTTAAAAAATATGGACCCTAATTCTTCCCTAATTCATCTTCTGTTGGCTGTGATACAAGAGCATGCATCAAGGACCTAACTCAAGCTTTGCCATACATGGAGTATTATAACTGTGGAAATACTTCTAAAAGCATGCAGTGTGACACATGCAATGTATGCCAATCAATGCTGGAACACAGAGAGATCAGGTATTAAGTATTCTAATTTGTTTCCCCTCATGACCCATGTTGCTACCATCTCTATCCAGGGGTGTGTGTTTTTGTTTACCTGTCATTAAGAACACTCTCAAACTCCTTACAAAAGTCTGTCCCATTTTTCATGAAGCGATGAAGCTCATCAAACCCAGACCCTTCCTGAAAGTCAAATATATAGACAGCTCTTATCACATTATACTAGATATGTTCCAGTAAAAACATTTTCTTGTGTAGTTATTTTATCAGAATAATCTGTTCCTCTAAAAACTGGTTAATCGGTTAGGTACGGGAAAACACGGAACTCTAGTTATAACAAGTTAAGCGTAGACACTCAACCAAGCAGGTGTGAATGAAACGTGTTCCTGCAGCTAGGTAACAAAATATGTTTGCTAGCGGTTAATGGGGTAAACCTAGCATTGCTTACCCAGAAATAGTCCTGAAAGTGGTAACTCATGGTCTTTCTCAGCGAAGAAGTTCTAGCATAACAAATCGGACCAGTGTACTGAAGTTATTGTTTCTTATTAGTTTCTATAACCACAGGAATGAATTGGGAAATTAAATAAAAACAACAACAGGCCCATCCTGTGGGATGCGCGTTAATTGGATTCTGGCAGAGTTGCGCATAAATACGCCAAATTAGATTGCGTTGTGGTGATTTTAAGTTTTTGACTTTGCGTGGGTGGGTACGTTTTTCAGGAGGTTCAATGACTTGACTCAGGAATTGTTAATCTTACGCTTTGGACTGACTGACTCACTGGTTTCCATAGACTAACGGGACTGGGTTAGATTGGTTGGTCTGATTTATAATTTTTTGATAAATTTGGTTAGCTCCTTGGTGGGTAGAGGGTTTATAAGTTGCATCCAGTTGCTGATTGAGGTTTGCTAATGCAATAATAATGTCAATGTGTTCATTGATTGTCTGAAGCTGGATTTCGGTACCGTAAGGTGTGGTAGTTTGGTGTGCACAAGAACTTAAGGACTAAAAGGAATGTTGTCTGGATGGGTCTTGTTGAGGGTGCCTCTTATGCAAGGCAACAACATCTATTCTTACTAGTAATTGAACAAAATCCCAGAAATTCACACTGCCATTAAGTATTACTTGTGCAGGAAGTTTTTTTTCCAACAGAGCAAGATCTAGTCTAAACAAATGGATTGTTTTAATCTACATGAGCCAAAGGGAATAACCCTGTGGCAGCAGCAGTGCATAAAACAGCATATGCATGCTGTGTATGACCCCAATAGATACTATGATTGTCCCAGTGGACTGAAGAGTAGCTAATTTATCCTTTTTTTAGATCCTAAATTATCATTTCTTTTTTTGGAATCGAGGATGTTTAGTTGAAATACCATTTTTGGCACTTTTAGCTGTACATGACCACAGGAAGAGATTTGGCCCAGTGGTCCAATTTTTTTTTGGCTATAAAATCATCGTTGGCATAGGAAGTGTCTATCCTGAAGAATGAATTTCATTCGGTATGGTTCTTCAATGGTCGAGTGTACACATGCACGCACACACACACAGTACGAACATATGTAAGAACCATGACCAGGTATTGCCAGAGGTGGTTAGGATAGACTCAAGCCAACTCCATCAGATATTTGAAAGAAAACAAAAGGAAAATAAGATGGTTGGAAAAAGAGGTAGAGAGACAGATAGATAGACAGACTATTAGATAGACAGATAGACAGACTGACAGAAAAACCAATAAATCTCAACTTCCCCCAACCCCTCCCTTTTTTTGAATATATTATTTCATAGCAACTGTTCACTCACTTAATCCACAAATTTCATTATTGCACACTATCGCTGTTATTTTGGCTGAGTAAATCTATGGAACATTTCTGGTATATATAACCAAGTTAGGTTTTTTTAATTATGGCCAGGTTAAACAAATGAAGAACAACATAACTTGAATTAAAGCACTTGATTATTAAGTGCTTAATTTTGCTCCCCTAAATCACTTGGAGGCCTTATCATACTAGAATTTTACCTATTCTTTTTCACTTAAAATTTTTTTTTCTCCTATGTTCACCTGATTTTTTTTCCCTTTTTATATATACCTACTTTCCTAATTGTGCTTACTGACAAATACAATTGTTACAAAAAAGAAAAGAAAAGATAATAGTATTTGTAATTAAAGTATTAAATCATTTTAATAGTTACAATTACCTAAAGTTGTGATTCTGGTTGTGCGGCACAAATTTACTAAGTGAGACTAAGAGGTGTGGATGATCTGCTCCTGTGATGTATTCAGTAACTCTAGATCTAACATAATATAATTTAAGAAATCATTTATTAATTTTTTTCAGGGTCTACCTATTTTCTTGAAAGTCTAACAAAACAGGCAAATCTGAGGTCATGTTAGGACTCTCATGTGCATGCCCATGAACCAAAGAATCCATGAAATGATGAGTTCTGATTATTCTATTCACTATTTGGCATGCCATCACCATTTTGCATGCCATCATCATTTTGCATGCCACCATCAAATAATATACTAATTATTGGAGTACTCACCCCCCCCCCCCACCCCAAATAAAGCTTTAAAAAAAATTTTTAAAAAGCCAAAAGAAACAAAAATTTAAAAAAAACCATAACAAGTCTATCTATCTCACTAAAATTCTACCTGTTTTCTCAGCATTATTCTTGCTATATAGACCTCCAAAATAACAGATAAATAAAAAAAATAATTTTAAATTATGTCTGCATAAACAGAAAAGGCCTAGCTTTAATTAGTTTACTAATGGAAATTTGAGAATAACGGATATTTTTTTTTAAAAATTAGAAATATGCTAGACTAATTGGTAATAAATCAAGCTTAATAGAATGTTAAGGGGAAAATATATCTAGCTTGCTGAAAATTTGTAAAAGATCTTGCTTCTCAATCTGTTAGCCTGTCCTCCATGACACTGAGTAGCTGTCCTGCAAAATTTGGTACACAGAATGTGTATACTGATCACAATGGATTCTAAGCAGAGATATCCTTTTGATACTAATAGATAGCAGAAAATTATCAAAAGTTTGTGTAACTTTTGTATAAAAAGTTTATTAATTCTTAGTCATTATTACTTTAAAGATTAATTTTTGGTAATTGTTTACATAAAATTAGATATCAAATTGCTTGATTTCAATCTCATATCTAATCAATTTTAAATAAATTCAAGAAAAATGAAGGAAATGCTAAAAAAGGTGTCATGCTAGTTTGATAAGCATATATTGCCAGAGACATCTAATTAATTTGCACATATATACTGGTAGTGACCAACTCTATATTTACACAGACTTGAAATTAGAGTGTATATAAATATATGTAATAATATATTTCAGTAAGTAATCTTAGCTATGCACACACAATAGTGGGTTAGTATATATCAGATCTGTAATTTATCCATCATCCATAAATTAGAGAAAACAGGTCATTCTTTTGTCATGTTCATCTGTTGTCATCCTGGAGAAGAAATTATAAATATATCAATATACAGATTATCCAATAGATCTTCTTTTGACAGACATGCCCTACATGAACAATATCAGTAGTGAAAACTCACTCACAATGTTGAACGTAATGAGAGGTCAGAGTATGAACGAAGTGGGACACAAATATGTTATAAATATTTTTAATTATAATTACACCTCATGTCAAATAAAAATGTATAAGAATATTGTAACTATCTTCTAGCTATATAGAATGTTACATAATATAGAGTGAAGTAAAGGATGAGTTTATTGCAGTTGTTTAAATTATTATGACTCACCTTCTATTATATATCAATCAGCAGGTGGGACAGAGATTTAATATACACATACTTGAAACAGTAGAGTATTCCAAGAGAAGTAAATACATTATCATGGTACAGTAAACTACTCACCGTCTTCTATGATGATGTTAAGAACATGTAGAGAGAGAGAGAGAGAGAGAGAAAAATTTCCAAACACTATTTGTATTATATTCTAGCAATAAGCATTATAAATAACTCAATAATGACATCAAACCAGGTTAAGAAAGAGAGAGAAGAGAGACATGGTTAAATTATGTTGATCAAGCCATGCCTTCAAATCAAAGAGAAGTGTTTATAGCATTGTACACAAACTCACCTTCTAATGATGAAATAATATCAAGTTGGTCATATAAACAAAAGAAAAATTACATGCTTATTAATCAAATCGTGTCATCGTAGTGATAGCAGCTCACCAGCTGTGATCATGGATTGGTTTGTGAGAACAAAACAGAAAAAAGATTGAATTTTATTTATTAATTGATTAATGATAATACATTATTAACAATGACTCACTTTCTGTGATGGTACAAACACAAAAAAAAATTCATACATTTTAATACAAGTTGATTAGGTTTTGCAATATTGATGTAAAGTCTAAATTTGTTTAAAAAAAATTAAAAAAATAAAAAAATTTAAAAAAACTCACAGACTATGATGATGCAAAGGACAGTGAGCATGTATGTATGTAGGTGGAGAGGAAGAAGACAGACAAGCTCATGTCATGTCTTACAATCAATAGCTTAAGATAGACAACAGCTCACCCGCTATGATGAGATGAAGACAGTAAAGATAAGGTAAGAGTTAAATGTGTTTGTTAATATACTTAATAGCATCAACAATTATACAAACTCACGGCCTAAACGATGATGGGTGGTAAAAATGACAACAATTTTATTTTAGACATGTTAAAATATTAGTTATGTATCCATATATTTAATATAACATTTAGCATGTAGAATTTAACTTACTAACTGAAAAGACAAATTGACATAAGATATGATGGTATAATGTTAAAATGCAACACAATCAATTCATGTCACTCTATAGTGTATATTACAGAATTAGAAACAACTCACTTTCTATAAGATTGTTATATTAGTAATTGATCATGTCGATAGAGAGAGAGATAGTAAAAAAGGAACTCAAATAATTCGTCTTCTTTTCTCATCATGATAAAACTTCTAGCATTGTTGCAACTCACGCCCTATATACATATATATACACAAATGGAATATAAAAGAAAAAGATTATTCTAATATTAACAATTGTATGTAGAAGGAATGGGAGTATCTGTAGTAGCTTTTGTTGTTACTAAACTCACAGCCTATGTGTTCATGTCATCATGTTTGACAGAGAGAGACAGAGAGAAACAAAGAAAAATAAGGTGATCAGTTCCAGTCTACACAGCCATTAGTGTTGAACAAACTCACAGTCTATAAATTTTGGCATATTTTGATTAAAGTCAAGTAGGGTGAACAAACAAAGATAATCCACATTATAAAATTTAGTCTTGAATTAGAAATCTCACTTTCTGTGATTATGTTGTTCATTGCAATGTAGAGACAATTAGAGAGATATGAGTGATGATACATTTTTCTTCCGATAATTATATCAACAAATTTATCTCAGAGAGTTACTCACCTTCTACAATGATACAGTCAGTAGATTAAATTAAGATAGTAAAAATAAATTCAAATTTTAATTACTTCATTATTCAAGTGATATTAATAGAAATAGGCAATAAATTACTCACCTTCTGTTACATATAATTATAAAACAGAAAGCCCATAAATTTGATCAATTGCAATTTTCATAATTCCGAATTCAAAAGATTGTAAACAACTTACCTCCTAGGTAAAATATGCAGTTTAGGCAGAAAGAGATGAAGAGATAAATCAATGTTGAACCAGGTGATTTGCATTACCAAAGTGAACTCACATGCTGTGATGGTTGAAACATCAAAAATAAGTGTAAACAGAGCAAAAAGATGGAAATGTATTATAAGTATAAGATTATCCACATGAAGATGTAACTCACATCCTAGAATGATATAAAGTGAATCGATGAAAGGGAGAGATATTATTTGTATAGTTTGATATGTGAAAAATGCATGAATTCTGACTGAATAATCCTAGTTTGGTAATAACTCACAGACTAATACCAGGTCAACAAAAGTATTGCAAATAAGATGAAAGGAAATTACAACATAAAAAAAAATTGTTAAATATATAATAAATATTTTTTCTATTAAAAAAAAAAAAAAAAAAAAAAAAAAAAAAAAAAAAAAAAAAAGGCAAATAACTCACCAATCTCTACATAATATATTAAAGTGGTTGGATGGGAAAAAAGAAAGAAAAGTAGAACATTACAGATAATATTGATATTGCATTTACCCAGTTTAATAAAGGGTTAATATGATTTTAAATATATAACTTACTCCCTATGGAATAAGACAATATTATCAGGTTGGATAAGGAGAAAGGGTTGATTTATAAATGGTCTATATGATTATAAATATATAACTTACCCGCTATGGAATAGGACAATGTTATTAGGTTGGATAGGGAGAAAGAGGTGATTTTTAATAATCTAATATATTCTATCTGATAGAAACATTCTTGTTTTGCAACTCACATCCTTGTTGATATATTGACAGCAGCAAAATACAGAGAAAGAGAGAGAGAGAGAGACAAAGAAAGATTCCTGTTTAAATTCCTATTTGATAAATGTGTTTAACTTACAGCCTATATTGGCATACAGTCAGCAAATTTAAAAAAGAATGATGGACCAAACTTATTAAAAAACTTTATGTATTTTGACAATAAAATTTAAACTTTAAATTAAAAACTCACTTGCTACATGAGGCAGTCAAGTGTTGCATGCAGAGAGAGATATGAAACATGAAAAATGAATATTATATAATGATGGCAGAGAGAATAGAGTTTAGACAGAAAAGGGTAAGACATATCTAATTCAATTTGATCAAATAATTATATAAAATAATAATTATATAAAATAATTGATAACTTACAATATCTGTTGATATAGTGCCATCACACTATAAGCAGAGAGAGAAACAAAGAAACTTTTGTTTAATCAATAATGATAATAAACTCATGATGCATTATTTTTAATTCCCATCCTATGTCAGTTTAGAGCCAGTAAATTAAAAATAAGAGAAACACTAACAAAAAAAAAAAAAAAAAAAAAAAAAAAAAAAAAAAAAAAAAAAAAAAAAAATCATATATATATTTTAATCCTATTGCAATAACAAAATATAAGATATATTTTAAACTCCCCTCCTATGTTGGAAATCATTAGCAAGTTGTGTAAAGAGAGAGAGACATGAAAAAATCAATAAGCAAAGAGACAAAAGAAACATGCTCAAATATTAATTATGAAATATGTAAATTTGGCATGTGAGGAAAGAAAGAAAAAGGAAACAAATATATTACTACTGTAAAAATTTTGATTTCATATCCTATCTACTATTTTCTATTTATACATTACATATAACTTGCCTCCTGTGATGATTTAAAAGCAAGAAAAAAAGGAGAAAATCATGATATTCAATGTTGATCAATTCATTTCTTACCTCCTGTGAAAATGAAAATGTGTAAAAAAAAAGAGAAAATATGTATTAATATAAACACATTCATATCTTCAAGCTAGAGACAATACTAATTACAGCAGAAGTGTAAATAGCTTGCATTCTATGATTATGTGAATATAAGAAGTTAGAGATAGATGGTAAAGATATGTGTATTTTAAAAAATGCTTATGCTTCGTGTGTTTGATCTGTCTGATACATTTAATCCCATTAACAACTGGTACATTTGGTAGTTATTTATAATTTTTTTTCTTCATGGAGTGCATTATTTTAGCACTATAAATAGCCTATTTTCTTGAATGGCAATACCAGATTAAAAAAAAAGTTGGTAAAATTCATTATACAAGTGATAAATAAGCTAATGAACACACTTTCAACTCACTTCCTATGTTTGCATTAAGCCAGCAAGGTATAGATGTAGAGATACAAGATTTAATAAATTAATGATATCTATGGTATACACAATATTTGGCATATTATTTTTAACTCACCGTCTATGTTGTAGTGTATATATCCAGATAATTATAGTCAGTGAGAAAAAACATATGTGAAGATAATATGTGCTATCATGTTTTCAAAATATAATAACAAACAAGCAAACAGTAAAACAACACACAGTAAACTTTGAAACTCACTGTCTATGATGTGACATATAATAATATATATTAAATAGAGGAGAGAAATAGAAAAAATATAAGAATCTTAATCAAATGAAGTAATTCATATACTACATATATATATATATATAACTTGCCTCCTATGATGAAATCAGACAGAAAATTTGACAGGGAGAGAGAAAAAAAGGTTTAATATTCATTAATTAATACCTTACACACCTCCTATGATGAAAAAATAAGCAAGTCAGAAAAATAGAGACAAAAGCAACAGTTATAATTGGTAAATAAAAGATAATAAAAATGTTGTAAAACTTCAGATACTTTCTGTTTAGTGATATATAAAATGATTTTAGCAATATAAATGACTCACCTCCTATGTGATGATACAGGGAAATAATGTTTGACAGTAAAAGAAGAGAGACAGAGTAGAGTTTTAATAAATGATTCATGTTCTTGATATTGCAATAATACCTACTGTCGACCAAAAAAAAAACTCACTTCCTAAAATAAGGGATATTAAAAAATGAGATGATATTTAACATTGCATTAGTAATTCTTAATTCTAACCTCCTATGGTGGTGACATTATCAGCAGTTTGAGTGAATGACGAGACAAACATTTAAATAAACTAGTGTTGATCAATTATAAATTCCTATATATGTCATAGAAATATTCTAGCTTCTAGCATTGTATTTAACTCACTTGCTGCGTCGGTATAGTGTCAGAAATTAGCTTATGAATTAAATAAAGAACAAAAACAACAGAAAAATAAACAAGCACTTATGTATATATTTTAAAATAAATTTTTCATATCTGTATATCTAACTCACCATCTAGGACAATAAATCCAGAAATTATGCAAAGGGGAGAGATAGGGAATATAGCATTACTAATTAGTATATCATGACTTCCAAATGTTAAAATAAAACTTTCTAAAAACGATTACTCCTTTAAAGAAACTATATTGTTTTAGTCACCTTCTAGGAGATTCAATAGAAGCATGTTGCATAAAGTGGGAGGAGAGAAACATTCAACTTAAAGTGGTCAATACACCTTTTCTAAGAGATATAAGCATAAATTACTTACCTTCTGCAATGAAATAAAGTCAGTAGGTGCATACATAATTATAAGAGACAGTTTTTTGAATTTCATAGTCACATTTTAAAATAAATATATATTATCATTCTAACTCACCACCTATGATTATTTTGGTTTCAGATGTTTAAAATGGTGACAAAAATAAGCACATTTCATGTATCAGTTGATCATATTCACCTCCTAAGATAGTATTATATTTTAAAGTTTCAAATTAAAGATAACTTGATAATTGATAGCAATGTATTAGTATTCTAGATAACACACCATCTTCTTCAGCAAGGCAGTCAGCTGATTGACATCCTATTATCAGTTAAGGTGTTCAGATTATGTGAATAAAAGAACAAAAATTTCAATTAAATTAGTCAATATGTTGGATAAACAGTTGTGGGTAAGGAAGTGAGTGACTTGGTCATTATATGCATAATTCATAGAATTTCATGTGAAAGATGTTACATCATTGTAAAACTTGCCTCCTAGGATAATGTAAAATAAACATGTTGGACAAAGAGGGAGGAGAGAAACATTAAAAGTATTTCTGATAAACTTATGCCTTACCAGTTCTATATTAATAAATAACTAACCTTCTGTAATAATACGAAGTTGGTAGGTCATAATAGGAAGAGATAAATCATATATGTTCATTTTCCACTCATCCTTTCTCTCTTTCGTGCATGTTACAGATATATACAACTGGTACCTACCTCCTGTGATGATAAAATATTGGAAGTTGGAAAATATAGAGAGAACATGTTTTCTGATTGCTATTTCAGGTCGTCAAAATTGACAGCTGTATTCCATCTTTCTATTAAAGATTCACCTCCTATGATGAAATAAAGAAAAATGTGGAACAAAGGGAAAAATGAGATAAAAAGAAATTAAAGTTAATAAATATTATATATTCGTTTGCTTTATCATGTACTATCAAAATAACTCACTGTCTATAGTGATATGAGACAGGTTTCACAATATAAGATGGCAAGTTGAACAATTCAGCCATGTTTGTTTGCACTTGAAATAACTCACTCTCTAGTAATGATTTTAAAGTTTCAGTTTATACAAAGGAAACAAGATAAATATATAAGTCCATCCACTCATTATAGTGAAGGTGAAATAATAATAACTCACTTTCTATATTGGTTCATACCCAGTAAGGTTCAGAAATGAGAATTGTGGCATGTATAATGTGAATTCATAAAATTTTCTACACCTAACTCACTCTCTATGTTGATAAAAGACATTAGATTGGACAAACAGTTAAAAGAGACATATTCAATGTTTTTAAAAATGTAATTCATAATTACAGCAATATTGCAAGTATCTCACCTCCTGTAACAAGAATAAGAGGTCGCAGTGGGAAAAGACAAAAGTTAAAATTTTACTTGATCAATTATTGTCCTTCTAATGTCTTAATTTTGAATAACTTGCCAACTATAATGATATGAAGAAATTTGGTCATAAAGGATGCAATTTCATATATTCAGTTTTGATGTCTTCATATATGCTACACATAATGTTATGTATGTACAGGACAGGTAGTACTCACTAGCTATGGTGATTCAAGGCAGCAAGTGAACAAAGAAATGTAAGACATGTCACATGGTCTTCCGAAAAGGGATCAATATTCAAATTCTGTAAATGACTTAACCTCCTATGATGCAATTTAATGTAGACACAAGATATATGGAAGTGAAGTTTTCCATTACTTTTTCCTGGAGATAAACTATTTAACGCAGTAACTTACCTGGTATAGTGGTACAAAGGCATACATGACAAGAGAGAATGAAAAATTGGATAATTAAGCAATAGTTATACTCTGAATTAACTCACTTCCTATGATGGTATAAAGTCAGCAGGTTTTATAGAGGTGAGACGAATGTGTATCAATATATTAAATGAATTAATTATGTTTAAAGTAAAATCATTCAATTAACTTACCAACTAAAGTTAAGTATAGATAAACAACATGTTTTACACATTGAAAAAACAGGCATGATTAAATAAAGTTAAATTTATTATTTTAAGGAGTATGCTATTATAAACTCACTTTCTATCATAAAGGAAAAAATTAGTTTAGATCAGAAGTGATGGTGAGGTGTATAATGTTTAAATCACAATGTTACACAATATTGGAGATTCTCACCTCCTGTTATGATATAATGCCAGATGTTTGGGCAGTGAGGTAAAGAATTGAAAATTTATGGGATTAATTTATGCCTCCCAAAATGGTGTAATCAAAACTGAATCACCTTCTGCAATGATATAAAAAAATTATAATAAAGACACATTAGAAAGATATAGCTTTTAATTTACTCTATTCATACACACACACACACACATACACACACACACACAACACATGCACATGCACACACACACACTCCCAACCATCCACACACCCAAACAAATACATGAATATGGTCGTTACTTACCCTCTGCAACATAAACATCATTTGTCAGAATTTTGAGAAGATAAATCCATTAAGGATAATTCATATATTTACATTAATCACCTCCTATAATGAATATCATCAGGTGAATATCATAGCTTAATTAATGTATGCTGAAAGTAGTAGCAATGCTGTATATCACGGGATATACTCACCTTCTATAATGAGATATAGTCAACAAGTTTGACAGAATATGATGCGAGAAAAAGCAAGAGTACTTTGATTAACCAAATATATATATATGATTGTTATATTTTAGTACTAACCTCCTTTGATATCTGAAGGTGAAGGAGAAAAGATATAATAGGAAATTTGAGTATTAATATCTTTATTATTATTTTTACAATAATAATAACTTACTTCCTATTATTAATGAAATCATTAAGTTGTGTAACTCATCAGCAAGGGAGTATCAAAATTAAATGAACAATTCATTTGCACTATTAATTCAATGACATAACTCACCTTTATTATGAGGAAATTCAGGTCAATTAGAGCAACAAGATACATGTTCCTATTGAATGCAATTCTCTAGTAATCAAATAAATAAACTCACTTCCTGTGATGACACAGATCCAGAAGATTATATAGAAAATAGACAAAACATTCATACATCAGTTCATGCCTAACTTGGTATAAACTTCAGTAACGTATTGAAATGTCTCACCTTCTATTGTGAACAATGGTAAAAGCAACAAGAGAGAGATATATGCAAAATGTTATCATTAGTTGATTAATCCATACATGTTGACTGAAGAGGTCTGTGTAACTTACCAACTTTAAAGACAGCAGGGCCGATATAGAGATGTCAAATTATGTGATAAAATAATGATAAGTAACAGTGAAGGTTTAGGACAAAATGAAAAAAAGATTTATCTCATTGTTCAAATTTTAGTTTCTAAATTCATGTATTCAAAAGTTTCTAACAGGTAGGCACTCACTTTCTATGACAGCACCGTTTAGAGGTTAAAAAGAGAGAGATGGTTTAGCAATACATAGAATGGAAAATAGGATAAAAACTAAGCAAGTACAAATATAAAATAAAACTTACCTCCTATGACCATATAATTATAGTCAGCATGTTACAGCATTATTTTTAAGATAAATTCATATAATACGATTATGTTTATAACTCACCTCCTATGACGATATATTATATATAGTAATGTTTTTGAAAAATGATTAGATAAAAATATTCTAATTTATTGATTAATTCATGATTTTCAAATGATAGTTTTGCAACTAACTGACCTGCTATGTGGACATATATTACAGACAAAAACACCAGAAAAAATAAGCAAAAAAAAATTGAATAAAATCTATTAATTTATAATTTAGTTATTTTTATCATTATTATAAACCACTCACCATCTATGATAGGAAATGTTATCAATTCAAATAATGAGAGACAACAGGGTCAGTGCACTCGTGTCTTTACGTAATAAATAAAATCCAGTAGCATAATAACTCACCATCTAAATTTATATAGAGTTATCAGGTTATACAAGGGGATAAAAAGATATATTCGGTGTTAGTTGGAATATTCATGTTTTAGAGTTGCGGACCGGCAATAGTTAATGACACACCTCCTATGATTAGAATTAAAGTAATCATTGATATGGTATGTATGGGCTGACTAGTCAACATGAACTGGCACCAGCTTGTACTGCTCAATAGTTTCAATGAACTGCTCTACATATGTTCAGTAATTATAGCAGTTTAGAACTTCATATCTGCTTTCTTAAAAAAAAAAAAATTTTTTTTTTTTTTTTATTTTATTTTTTTACCTATATTAATACAATTTAACAGAATAACTACTCTTCAAGACTGATTAAACTAGAGCAAACCATAATCCATAGTTTAAAATGTACTGGAGTTTAGAGACAGTAATGTAAGAATTATGTGTACAGATTACAGCATTTCCCCATCTCTACATCATTCAAGTTCTACTTAACATAATTTTATATTCATGAAGGTTGAAAGATTTTAAGGGGGAGGGGGGGGGGGGGGAATATATGACTAAATCTTGATAAACATTTTTTTTTCTTATCAGTTCACTAAGTATACTAGACTGTGCACTAGCACTCTCTATTTAGGGTTGACTTGACCACCATCATTGGCATAATACAAAAATAATTCATACTTTGCCAAGCTTTTAGATAATAACAATTCAAAATTTTCATATTTTTTGTTCAGGAGCCTCTAAGAAAGGTCTATATCAAATTTCTAATCCAAAAAGCTCCTTCAAAAAGAAGCAGAATAAAAATAAAATATTGATTTTCTCCTAATTTTCCATCAACATCATCCTTATGAGCCAGGCTACAGACATTTTGGAAACATTTGCACTTGCACTAATACCATGATCCAACACAGTTGCAACTGGTATACACTCGCAATCCATCGATTTTCTTCATTAACTTACAAAAATATGAAGAGGAGCCAGCCATAGCAGAGGAGGGTCCAGATGAATTTTGAATTCAAATATTGAGCCCTAACTTTAACCCCTTTTATTTCAATTGTACTGTTTCTAATTATAAGTAAGTTCCCATATAAATTTTCATCCTATACTAAAATTTTTATACCATTAGATGCCCATTTTTACAACTCTAACACAGCAGTTAGATATATCATTTTGTAAGTGTGAGGTGTATATCTGGCTTCTTGTAAATGAAAACCTATGTTCTTGCTTTGCTGTGACTTAAAAAGGATTTGTGTGTATACTGTTTAATTTCCTCATTACAGTGGTCAGCTAGTACTATTCATCACGCCACAGGCAATTAATAGACACACATTCAGCACTATCAACACCTTCAAACATTTATTATTTAGTGAGCATCCCTCCATGAGTCAGCTAATACTATTCATCAAGCCACAGACAATTAAATGACACACAGTATTATTAACATATCAACAACAAAAATTCTTAGTGGGCATGTCTCCACGAGGGCCAACTAAAGTTGTATAAAACCAATTAAAAATTTTTTTATGTATCTAACTAGGGAAAGCTGATATGCTAAAATTGACTTAAGATTGGAAATTTCCAGCCCAAAACCTGCTCACCTTTGATTTAATTTTTTGACTTAATAATGACTTAAAATGTTGACTTTCAAATCTACTGAATTTCCATTGGAAAAAAGAAAAGAGAGAAAGAAAAAATGTGGGGAAAAACCCAACCATGACCAGGAATCGAACCGGAGAACTTAGAAGAGGTGTTCCAGAGACATTTTCCTAAGAAGAAGAAGATCAACAAGAAAGCAACCTTTAGACTCTGCAAAAACAAGTTTTTGGGTAAAAAGGATGTGTGCATACTGTTATCATTTCCTCTTTGCAGTGGTTAGCTAATACTATTTATCTAGCCGCTGCACTATCAACACCCTCAAACAAATTTATTTTAGTGGGCATGTCTCCATGAGGACCAACTAAGGTTATATAAAACCAAATTTTTTTTTTTTTTTTTTTTTTTTTTTTTTTTTTTTTTTTATTATTATTTTTTTTTATGTATCCAACTAAGGAAAGCTCATATGCTAAAAATGATTTGACCAGATTGGAAATTTCAAGCCGAAAACCTGCTCACTTATGATTTAATGTTTTGACTTAATAATGACTTATATAATGTTGACTTCCAAATCCACTGAATTTCCATTGGAAAAAAGAAAAGAGTGAAAGAAAAAAAAGGGGGGAAAAAATGTGGGGAAAAAAAATCCAACCATGACTAGGAATCGAACCGGAGAACTTAGCAGAGGTGTTCCTAAGGCATTTTCCTAAGAAGAAGAAGCTCAACAAAAAAGTAACATTTAGATTGCGAAAACTAGTTTTCTGGTAAAAAGGATATGTGCATACTGTTATCATTTCCTCTTTGCAGTGGTCAGCTAATACTATTCATCTAGCCACAGCAATTAATAGACACACTGTACCATCAACAGTTAAAAAACAATTTTTTTTAGTGGGCATCTTTCCATGAGGGAGATTGGAACTCAATTAAGTGTATATCTGAAAATTATTCTTTTGTTATCTAACCCTAGGCATATCTCGTACTATCATTCCATCACCTGCAACAGTCTAATTTTCCCTTTTCCACTTTTTTTCCCCTCAAAAACACATGCTAATTCTCTATAACATATTCCATCTTTGTTAAAAACTTAATTCCTTTCCTATGCATCTTTCATATTTTATTTTAGGATATATATGATTCGTTGGAGTTGCCAACCTCTTTGGGCTCCACACACTCCTGAATTGCTATGCTCTACCATTTGCTAAATTATTAATATCATGTTTTTGTTATATTGGAGATTTTTTGTTAACAAACTACAAAGGAAGTTCAAAAGACACTAATTATATTCATAATATTTTCTAAATGGGTCAATGCCCCCCAAATCACCCCACCCCCCCCCCCCCCCCCCCCATCTATGTATG
>OZ017788.1:12743968-12805462 GCA_963969325.1 Lycopodina hypogea
ACAAAATGTTTGACAACAATATTGAGAAAATTAGTTGCACTCACTAAATGTGCCTGCTGAAATTTTATTACTCCATAAAACTTTCTGGTATTCATGAGAATAATAGTACATGAAGTGCTGTGGGCTGGTTGGCACTCTGGGCAATCTGGCTTAGAGCAATCACTACTACAACAGTCTCTTTCCCTCACCCACATTAGCAACATTCTGAGTGTTACCTTCACTCTCCCCATCTTACTCATCAGTCACTAACTGGTCAGCTGGCCATCAAAAGGACTGGATTGAAAAGCTAAGTTCATTTCACCCTCTATTTCTCCCTTTTCAATTCCAGAATCATCAATTTATATTCTGGATTTTTACTACTAGAAAAACAATGGATTTAATCCACCTGCATCCACTTCATGGAAATGAAAGTACAATGCCGATGAAATTATTTGAAAATTACATTAGGTTACATTAGTATTGAAACCTCTCAGCCTTTAAACAAAAGTGTTGTTGTAGTAAATAGAATAAAGGAGGGTAGTAGCTAGTTATTTTCAGAAAAGAAATATTCAAAACAATTCAATCACCGCCTTTATCTCCTGTTGTTTAATAGCATCAATAAAGAAGGGTTCTATATAGAAAGTTAGTTTCAGGTGAAAATAGGGGGAAGCCCCCCCCCCCCCCCCCCCCCCAGTTCCTAGCCTATGACTTGGATGTATCATTTTCATCTTATTCTGCTTGACGGTATGTGTTGAAAAGAAGGAATATGAATGAGGTGTGTGTGTGTGTGTGTGTGTGTGTGTGTGTGTGTGTGTGTGTGTGTGTGTGTGTGTGTGTGTGTGTGTGTGTGTGTGTGTGTGTGTGTGTGTGTGTGTGTGTGTGTGTGTGTGTGTGTGTGTGTGTGTGTGTGTGTGTTCACATGGGGGTGGGTGTGAGTGTGTGTGTGTGTTCACATGGGGGTGGGTGTGAGTGTGTGCGTGTATAGAACAGAATTTCATAAGCTTGGTACATGTGCATACATTGCTGTAGTTGTGATCAATTTAAGTGATATTTAATAGATCTGTACAAAGTGTCTGTGAACTCATGTATGAGTAGGGTAATGGTGTTTACAAGGTAATTATGGTGATGTGCTGGTGGAGCAGGAGTGTTTGTTTGAGTTACTTGAGTGTTTAGTAAAAGCGATATTGGTAGCATAATAGTGCTCAGGTAAAAAATAAATAAATAAAAGGAAAAAAAAAATTTTTGAAATACTTTGGGGTGAACAAAATGGAGGCTCTTGCCATCAAGAGCGAGGATGAATTTTTTTTTTTCCAGGCAGGCCAGCGATAGAATACCCAATACTGAGTTGGCTATTAGAAGAAGATGATGTGATGTTGTTACCACCTAAAACAAATTTAAAAGATTTATCTAGTTTTAACAGGACAGCCACACCCCCTTCCTTATTAAACTGAAATATTTATTTAATGGGAATAGAAGTGGAAGAGTGAATAAAATATGATGAACCAAAATGTAATAATTATAACTAAAATGTCGAAGTGAAGCTAGTTATGCTTAAGGTCCTCATAGTTACTAATTTCACATTTTATAGCAAGTTGTATTGCATCAGATGTATACATGATCTATCTTCATTAATTTTAATAGAAAACTAGTCACAGAGTGTTGAGGGTTCAACTGACTTCTCTCTTATCTTTCCATATTTCTGAACATTGCTCAGGATCAGAACTGAATGTGAAGGTGCCAGCAGAACTTGTGGCTACAAGATGAGATATCATGGTTGAAACTTATCAGCTATTTGCAGCAACTCATTCAAACTACTAATTGCTAGAAACTCAATTCTACTACAAAGAAAGAAAATTGAATATTATGACAGTGGAAAACAAAATGGAATAATTAGGAAGGTTGAATACAACAATATTAAATACGTAAAAAAAAGGATTTTGTAAAAAAAAGGATTTATTAATTATGTGCATGCAATTATTGAAATTTCATTGATATAGCTATATCTATATCTATATATATATATTAGAAGACCTACCTATGTAACTATGTTCCTCCATTTTTCAAAATCCCTCTGTTAGATTTTGACCAAACTTTTAGGGATGGAGGAGACCCACCCTGAGATGGTTTTATGCCAGATGGCATGTCTGGGAAAAAACAGAATTTGTCTGTCTGTCTGTCTGTCTGTCTGTCTGTCTGTCTGTCTGTCTGTCTGTCTGTCTGTCTGTCTGTCTGTCTGTCTGTCTGTCTGTCTGTCTGTCTGTCTGTCTGTCTGTCTGTCTGTCTGTCTGTCTGTCTGTCTGTCTGTCTGTCTGTCTGTCTGTCTGTCTGTCTGTACCATCATTCTGGCTAAACCGGTAGGTGGATTTCTCGGAAACTCAGCATGATGATAGGTTTTGACCCAACTTAAAAAATGGGCTAAAAATTTCACAAAATAGTTACCATGGTAACAAGAAAAAGCCAAAAATAGTATTTTTGCCAGAAAAATCATTGAAGCTAGAGATCTAAAACTTGGTATGAATATACAACTTCACTCTGGGAGTAACATGGGCTGTGTCCCACCTGGCTACACCTCTTCCTATCTCTGTGTAAGGCTATTAATGCCAAAAATGATATTTCAGCAAAATCACTTGAACCTTGGGAGTTAAATCAATGAACCCATATATATTTAGAATCAATATAATCTGAGGAATGTTTTAAGTACATTTATATGACCACACCCACTTCTGTTTTTGTGTCAGGCCCAAAAGAGGACAAAAATGGTACTTTGGCCAAACAAACCCTTGGAGCAACAGATTTGATATATGGTTTGTATACTCAACTTTGACTATAAGTTGGAATTGGCCAGGCAACAGGGTATATGCTGCTAGTTTCTTATAATTCTTCAGAAAATATTAACACTTGCATTGGATGACTAACCCCCCCCCCCCCCCCCCCCCCCCCTCATGCTTAGGCTTAGGCTCTACCATTACTCAACATTCACACCCTCTGGCATAAAATGCAACAAGCTGAAGCCAGGTTCAAAGGTCATATAGCTTTAACTATAAATTTTAGAGTTGTGTTGTACTAATCTGAAACTTGACAGTCTGTTAACTGAGCTCCCTTTTTATAGCTCAGGTAGTTGCATTTGTGGAGCTATGTTTTAATAGCTGTTCTTTGCAGAGGTCTATTTGGCAGGACAAGTTCCATCACCAGGACACTGACTGGGACCAGAGGCTGTTCACTGGGACAATCCAGGGAAATCTGGACGGTTGGTAAGCATGCATAGGAGCATAGCCAGGAAATCAGGGAAGGTGGATAGTAATAGTTATCAACTCAATCATCTGATAAAACAAGAATAGTGATGAAGTGTTAGTATAAACAGCTTTATAACCAGCTTTCCTATACACTATCTTTGGCAATATAAACAGCATAAAACATCTTTGATAAAACGTCTTTCATGATGGTAAGAAATTATCAATAACAACTTTCAGTATAAACAATGAATGATTGACTTTATGATTAATTTTTTTTTTTTTTTTTTTTTTTTTTTTTTTTTTTTTTTTTTTTTTTTATAATTAAGTCTGCTTGGTATGATGGCTGGCCAGATGTGAGAATGGCTAAATATTGAGCTCAAAATGGCTACATTTTGGCATAAGTATTTATCAGCTTTTGAGAAAAAAAAATCACTACAAAAACACCAACATAGATTATATTTAGTATTCAAACCACATGTCACAAATTTATATCAGAACATTTACAGCTTTTCCTTCAGATCACAGCTTCATCATTTGCCTTATGCACCACTTATCTACATTCAGAAATTGGAAGATGAACATTTTCAGCACATCCAGGTTGAACAGTTGGAATGGAAGCTCCCCATTGGATCTTGTATGAATTCACATCCAGTAAGAAATTTTCTGTGGTGGTGTCCCAGGCCAGCTGCTTGGCCATGGGGAAGTTGAACTCTAGTTCTCCCTGGGATAAAACACCTCATGGAAAGGATTGTGGACACAGATGTTCTCGCTCCAGTGTAGCTTGCATGAACATTGGCAATTGGAATGGATCTGTCCTGGTAAGGATCTTAATTCTTCCTGCAGGCCTTATGAATATGTCTCACAGGACATATTTATAAGGAGAATAAAGAAAGGGAAGGAAAGATATAAGGAAAGAAAAAGGGGGAAAAAATGAAAAGGAAAAAAAAAAGATTCAACCTAGTCAACTGATTTCAGCTTAAAAGACCTGCACTTTAACCACTGAGCCAAAGTTTAAGGCTTTTTTAGATAGAAAATAATTTCTGGAAAATTGTTACTATGTTGACGAAAGAGCCAAAAATAATATCTAGGACAGGAATACCCTTGGAGGTACAGATCTAAAATTTGCCCTTCTCTTAGTAATGCTAAAATTACCAAAAATGGTATTTCAGCAAAAAACACTAGAACCAAGGGAGTTACACCATGAACCCATATATATATATTTGGAATCAATATAATCTAGGAATGTTTTAGGTACATTTATATGAACACACCCATTTTTGTGTTCATGTCAGGCACAAAAAAAAGCAGAAAAATTATATTTGGACAGACAAACTCTTGGAGGAACAGTAAACATTGTATGCATACACAAGTTGACTGCAGGAGTAACATAGGTAGGATCTTGGCTACACCTCTTCCCATTTATGTGTAGAGCCAAAAAAAATGCAACCCCCCCCCCCCCCCCCCCCAATTTCTGAATAATGTTTGGACCTAAGGAGTTAGATCCATTAATTTATCTTCTAATATATATACATTATGGTTTGTGGGTTTGTGTGTGTGTGCATGCATGCATGTGTGTGTGTGTGTGTGAGTGCATGTGTGTGTGTGCGCGCATGCGTGTGTGTGTGTGTGTGTGTGTGTGTGTGTGTGTGTGTGTGTGTGTGTGTGTGTGTGCGCGCGCATGCATGCGTGTGTGTACATGTGTGCAGGTACGTGTATGTGGCTGAGTAATTATGCTCTTGGAATAGCAACCCCAGCATTGCTAGTTCAAACCCAGCACTGACAGGAAAATTTTCCTGTTCTTCAACATTTTCTTCTTACACCAGTCCACCCAGCTGTGATGGGGACCTGGAATTTTCTGGGGTGCAAATTCACTGGCCATTGCTTTTCAATCAGCTAAGGGTCCAGGTGGGACTTCAGGTGCCCACACCCATAAGCTGAGAGTCTTAGTCAGTCCTCCTGTGAGGTCCTAGCCCAGCTCCTGGAGTTTCCTTGCACTGGTTCATAGTGCCTACTTAGTGCACAGGCACCCAGACTATATCAGTTGCATGTGATCTTGTTGACAGTAGCTGGACTATTTACATTTTGTGTGTGTCTGTCTGTCTGTGTGTGTGTGTGTGTGTGTGTGTGTGTGTGTGTGTGTGCGCGCGCGCGTGCGCGCGTGTGTGTGTGTGTGTGTGTGTGCGTGTGTGTGTGTGTGTGTGTGCATAAGTGTGGATGTTTGTGCATGTGTGTGTCCATGTGTGTGTGCATGCATTCATGTGTGTGTGCATGCATGGATGCATGTGTGTATGCATGCATGTATGTGTATGTGTGTTGTGTCTAGGCATCATGGCGAAACACTGAACACAAGGCCAAAATTTAGCATGTGCTCTCCAAGAACCCGGGTGAGTGTTATTAAACATATGTGGGCATGGTTATGGGTATAGTTTAGCCATAGCCATACTACAGGAAGTTATTTTGGCTGTAATAAGTTAATCAAAGACCAATCAATCCAATATTTGGCGTGAAGTCTCCAAGTAGCTGGGAAAGCTTTATTAACCAGATGTTTGTGTGGTTTGGTTATAGCCACACATACTGGAAGTTGTTTATGCTATTAAAATCTAATCAAACGACTAACCATACAGAAATTTGGAATGTGGTTTTCGAAAACTGGGTGAGCATTAATCACAGTTTTGTGTGTCAATGGATGTGGTCCAATCATTGCCATACCATAGGACGTCATTGTTCCTGCCAAAAACTTATTTATTGACCAATCAGGCTTAAATTTGGCATATGGAGTCCAAGTAACTGGGTGAGCATTATTAACCATATGTGGGTGTGGCAATGTATGTAGTTTGGAATTGGCCACACTCACAGGAAGTTGTGCCTACCAAAAGCCTATTACAGTACCAACCATGCCGAAATTTGAGTGGTTTCTATAATCCTTCATGTTAACATCTGCCTGTATATATATATATATATATATATATATATATATATACCAGCAGGATATACCCAGTGTCTGTCTGTCTGTCTGTCTGTCTGTCTGTCTGTCTGTCTGTCTGTCTGTCTGTCTGTCTGTCTGTCTGTCTGTCTGTCTGTCTGTCTGTCTGTCTGTCTGTCTGTCTGTCTGTCTGTCTGTCTGTCTGTCTGTCTGTCTGTCTGTCTGTCTGTCTGTCTGTCTGTGTGTGTCTGTCTGTCTGTTTTTGTTTTGTTTTTCTGTCTGCATGTATGAATGGACTCTAACTCCTTCCAAACCACAGGAGAAATCTTCATGAAACTTTCAGGAATTGACCAGGGCACTTCACTGCACTTCACTGCACTTCACTGCACATCAATTATGCACAATGGTGCACTCTTTGGTAGTTAGTGGGGAACTAATTATTCTCAGTTGGAACACTAATTATCTATCTATCTATCTATCTATCTATCTATATATATATATATATATTAGAAGACTTATGTAACTATGTAACTATGTTCATCCGTTTTTCAAAGCCCCTCTGTTAGATTTTGACCAAACTTTTAGGGATAGAGGAGATCCACCCTGAAATGGTTTTAAGCCAGGTGGCATGTCTGGGAAAAAACAGAATTTGTCTATCTGTCTGTTTGTCTGTTGGTCTGTCTGTATGTTTGTACATCATTTCGGCCAAACCGGTAGGTGGATTTCTCTGAAACTCGGCATGATGATAGGTTTTGACACAACTTAAAACATGGGCTAAAAATTTCGAAAAATGGTTACCATGGTAATGAGAAAAGGCCAAAAATGGTATTTTTTCCACCATCACCTTTCTTACTGGCAAGACATGTTCATCTACTGGATTTTAGCATATATTGGCTGGGCAACACCGGGTATATGCTGCTAGTAAAGTATAAAAGACAGAGATAACTGAGTATAATTAGTTCTCCACTAACTACCAAAGATTGTATCATTGCGAATAATAGTTGTACAAGTATTGTAAAAGAATCTATTGTCTGGTACTAGCAGTTCACTGGATCAGTTTATTATATATTTACATTTGTTAAGAACTCACTCTTTATACTTTATAGTAAGTGGTTATGGGGGGGGGGGGGGGGGGGGTCCCCCCCTTAAATCCTTATCATGGGATTCTTATTCTTATAATACATAATAGTCCTTATCCAGCATCTTTTGGTTAATTGTTATAAGTCCTGTCTTCAGCCAGCCTCTCTTTTGAAATCACATTTGTATTAGTTCTTGATTGGTCCTCCTCTTGTGGCTCTGACAGTGGTAAAGTATGAAGAGAGAGAATAGGGTGGGGGAAAAATAAGGAAAAATAAAGAAGCCATATACAAGATCTGCTGTCCCAAGGTGGTCACCCATCCAAGTAATGAGCAGGTGTAACAGTGCCTTAACTTTAAAAGTAATTATAATTGAAATCAATTCGAACAAAAAAGGAGAATTTTTCCCCATAATTGTCTGAAGATTTGAGCAACTATGAGGTGGTCACCCATCCAAGTACTGAGCAGGCCTAACAGCGCTTAACTTTAGAAGCAATTTTAATTGAAATCAATTTGAACCAAAAAGAGTTTTTCTCCACTTGGGACAGTGATGGATGACATGTTGTTCGGTCTAGGGTCCGGTCCACATTCACAGGGTGGTGAATCAGCAAGGCCCCATCTGGAACATATTGCTGTTGAATGCCCTACTTGTGACAGAACCTGCCACAGTACCCACGCCACTTCAGCCTCTTCAGTTAATGGAAACACTGCACCCCAGCAGATTGCATACTCTGTCTGCACCTTTGAGATTATATATCCCTCCAGTTCCTCAGAGCAGATATTGCCCAGTAATTCCCAAGTACAAAACAGGCAAAAAAGAATCTTTTCAAGAGTGAACTGACAGCTCTCAGAATCCCACAAAAACTGCACACCACGTTATGGCATCATAGACAAATCAATGAGCACAAAATCACACACTATTAATGTTTTCTGTCCAGTCAGAGGAATCCAATTAATAAGCAACACAAAACTTATACAAATCAATGACCACAAAACCACACACCATTAATGGTTCCTTTTCATTCAGAGGAATCCAATTAAGAAGCAACACAAAATTAATATAATAACAAACACGTAACTAATAATGTTTCTTCTTCACCAGTTCACCATCAAGTCTCTGGTCCTCTTGCATCGCCCAGGTCATCAGGGAAGGGTCATCCTTGATCCTTCACACTACTCCAGTGCAGAGGGGGTTGATCTTCACCCAGTCTTTCCGTCTGCTATACTGAAGAAACAATGACTAAACTATATATCTGATATTTGGTCTGATGCAGCCCACGGATTAAATACACTTATACTCCTTGTTCTGTGAGTCCTCTGTCCCTCTGGGGAGATTATCTATGCATCATCTTACAACTACTCCTTCTGTCCTCCCCCACCTCCTCCAGACACTCTACCTACACCACATACACACACAACAAACAGATATCAGATTATATATATATATATAGATGCATCAAGAGCTATATAGACTAAATAATACTTAACATTGTAATGTTGAGGCTTATGTGATATTAGTAAAAGTTAAATACTAATAAGTACCAAAAAGTGAAAGTGTGGCCCTCCAGCATGATAGTTCAGAGAAATATACAGATAATGAAGCAGTTCAGTAACTTTTTGCAACACAGGAGATATTATATTGCTATCTAAGATCAAAGATAGCGACACTGTCTCACATATCACAACTCATAATTTGACATACAAGATCTAAAGTCAGTTTTAGATATACTCAAAGGAGAAAATATGAACTACAACACAACAGCTCCACCCCCTCCCCCTCCCAGGTAGTGACCTGAACTACTTAAAGCATTCTGGTGGCACATGTAATGGCCTGACAAAGTATGAATTGTTGCGGACTCAACTTGTGTCCTAGTTTGTGTTGATTGTGACTATTGGACTGTCAGATGTGGAGAGGCAGACACACATGTAAAAGAGGAACTGCCAGTTGCACAGGACTGTCGGATGCCAAGATGAACATGGTTTCAGTATATTATTGGAGATAATCTCCCGTTTCCCTTCATGTCCAACTTGAAAGTTTTATTTCCATGCTATAACACCTTGTAGGGACCCACATATGGATTATGCAATGGGATGTGATGAGCATCTTGATACTCAACTATGCCACTTACCACTGCTCGAGATGGTGCAACTGCCATACATGCATATAATCACTCACACACACACAACACAAGCATACAGGAAAATGTGGGTTAATAGTTGTTATATTAACCCTTATACAATGGTAATATATGCTATCTTATGTCATCATTTCTTCCAGAAACAATTTGTATCTCATATTTATAGTTTCGTCTTGCTGTTGGCTAACTGGTCTTGTTCCTAACTCTGGGGTACCTGACTCTGGGGTACCTGACTCTGAGATTATATTGTACTTAATTACACAAATATCTAAGAAAAATTGCAGTAGGTATAAAGCTGCTAGTAGACCTTCAGCATAAGCTTTAGCTACGTAAAAAGTTTTTTTATTCTAAGTTGCATGGAGGGGTAGATTAAATTTTTTTCAATATTTTGTTGCATTTTTATCAGCCATTTGAAAAAGGGAATCGTAAGTGGATATGCCATAGAGATAAATCCATTTAGGGAACAGAATGAAGCTTGAATGACATTTCTATGACCTATAATTCAAATATTCTTCCTGATAGTTATGAAGGCATGAAGGCAGCCACACATGAGTTGGTGAATATAATAAATAAATTACAAATTGTTTTCTTGTAAAATTGATGACAAGGTAGCATTTATGACATTTTATACACTATAAATGTTTATATTCGTCCAGCTGGCTCTTAATTAAGTTAGTGTACAATTTGATCAATGTATTACGAGATTAAAATTCCAGCTAGTTATCAACCCAGACTACAACTGAACCAATGGACCAAGGAAAACAATTTAATGTTCCCTACATATGATACTTATCTATATAATTATAAAAAATAAAAAAGGCACAGGTCCCTTTGCAAGCAAGTAACAAGGAGTATAATTTTAGATACTCACAACTTCTCTGTCCATAGCCTCCACCATGGCCGGTTGCTCAGTCAAACTCAATGTTGGCAGCACTATATATATATATATATATATATATCACACAAGTATTATTTCATTAAATAATTAAGTGTATTTATAGAATATAAGAAATCTTGTCCTGGGTTTCCTTCTGCTTATCTGTGCTTCCATCCAGGGTTCCTCATTTCCTTTCTTTCTCTTCCTCTTACCCACTCCTTCAGCTCTGCTGTTGTTTTTAGTCTGACATTCACTGGAGTCTCCCTCTCCCTCACCCACTTCATGCAGAGGATGACCTGTGTGGGAATATGTGAGACAATATTGTAAAAAAAAACCAAAAAAAAACCAAAAAAAAAACAAGTAAGGGGGGATATGGGAGGCATTGCCACATTTCTAAAGAAAATATTATGAATTTATGATGCATCTGAATTAATAAGTATCCTTCTGCACTTCCTGTGTGATTAGTAAACCCAATTTCCTCTAGAAATATCCTTTTTGAATCAGATCAGATTACGCATGAACAATCAATGGCACACAGGTCTATGAGCACTTGGATTGGTGGTGGGGGGGGGGGGGGGGGGGGGGGGGGGCACATCCACATATTTTAGTCAAGAATTCATTTTAAACAAATATTTTATGTATGGAAACACATAAATTTGTTGTTGCAATTTAGTAGGTGGTTACTCATGAATAGGAAAGTTTATTTAATACACACCCTAGCTCTAACCACATTCTTTCCAAACAGGGCCAGTGGTCCTGTGAGCAACCCATGAAATTTTCAGAACAATTGGTCCAGGTATCTGGGAGGACATAGCAAATATACATCAGACAGACATATTGCAAACAAAATTAAGATAGTGGCTCCCAAAAAATAGTTTCTAGCAAATGACACAGCTTCTGAGTGGTGTTATATATCCATATAAAAAGAGCCAACTTGGAACCCAATTAATGATTTTAAGGTGGTAATAGTTCTGCTTTTAATTGAGCTAATTTGTTGTATGTAGCCATATAATTTGTAATAAGGATGATGCGTTGTTGTTGTTACCTACTTAAAGGGGACAGATCACTGGAGCAGTGTGGCTATAATTAGACCTCAGCCTGCTGGTCCACTAAAGGTACACACATATTTAGTACTACCTCTGTGCTGACAGCTCTGTGGTTACTATTTCTCTATTCCAGCTTAGAGTGGTAGTCCACAAAGGTAAGCTTTGAGGAGTAACTATTTATTCAGCAAAGTTGACATGACTGTGCCCCGTAAGGTTGCTTAGAAATCTGGACGCTCCAAGAATGTGCCTTGGAACAGGCTCATCATCAAAAACATGGAAGCTCATCTGCTGGAAGCAAGAATAATTAATGGACAAGCCAAGGGAGAATGCGTTTTAACCACAATAATTTCAAGAACAAGAGAAATACTGTCCTCCATAACCCTCAGCCCTTCCTTTAAGAAGGCCAAGAGAGCATTTAAGGATATCTCAGATGGTACAACCTAATTTTACTAGTATTTTCACCTTAAATGCTGATGCTAAGCAATGTCCAGAAAAGTGAGAGAGAATGAAAATGTCAGTTAGAACAGTTGGTGACTTTTTTTTTTTTTTTTTTTTTTTTTTTTTTTTTTTTTTTTTTTTTTTTTTTAATCTTATGGTACACAATTAAAAAATTAAAAAAAAAGAAGCTTAATTAGTTAATTATGAAGAGCTTGAACCATCAACTTGCTTCACTTCAACCTTATAGATAAAATAATTACCATCTAGTTTAGTCATTGTTTCTTCAGTAAAACAGATGGAAAGACTAGGTGAAGATCAACCACCTCTGCACTGGGGTGGGGCATTTAAACAGCAATATGTTCCAATGGGACCTTGCCGATTCACCTTCCTGTGAATGTGGACCCCCAGACCACAAAACACGTCTGTTATCTATCACTGTCTTATTTATCATCTGGAAGACGTAGATGTAGATCTCACAGCACTTGATGAAAATGCTGTCCAATGGCAGCAATGCCAGGATGGAATAACATTACCATCTCATACCATCTCATAAGCAAGAAGAAGAAGACAGATTATACATTTGTGTTTAAGAAGGGCTAAAGAAAATATGCAGATGGGTATCTCCACACATGAAAGAAAAGAGAACCAGAAGATGGGCACATGCACAATGAATAATATTAATGAAAGGTAACGCTTTAGTGAAAAGCAGCTGCTGGTTCTGCAGGTCAATGTGGGGGTGAAAGTTCCAGCTATGGCTACTAGGGGCCAGTCTTGGTCCCAAACCCCTTAATAAAAAAAAAAAAAAAAAAAAAAAAAAAAAAAAAAAAAAAAGTGGGTCTGGTGACTTGCCTGTGCATTCCGTGTTCCTTAGGCATCCGTGGAACGCAACCGTAATAGCCATATTCACTCATAAGGTTAACCAGAACTACATATTCATGAAGTCCTATGTTTTGCGCGTAAATATATATAGCACCAGGGACTGGGGATGTCTGGCACAAACATTCGGTCACTTATAAAAATTTTTACAACCTTGGCAGTAGGTGTGGTTGTTATTGCGGGGAATGTGGGCGCAAGAATACGGAATGCAAGAATACGGAATGCACTGGCAAGTCACCAGACCCACTTAATATTTTTATTATAAAGGGTTCTGGGTACGAGACTAACTAGGGGCAGTGGCAGCCCACCGAATAGTGAGCGTGAAGAATTTCTCTGTGACTACGAGAGGGGAAGACAAATAACGTCAGAATTAACCAGGAAGTGATGAAATCCTTAGGTATATTAAAATATAAGGATATATTTAGGCACTTTTATTTAAAATGCTTATTTCTTTGTGTGTATGTAGATTTGTGAAAGGCAGTCTTCTTTACAATATATAATAGCTCTTTCCTTGTGGCCACTAAAACTGACAGTGTTTTCTTACTTTATTGATATGGCCATCTAGTGACTCTGCCAGTTCCATTCTTAATAGTTACATAATCATGAATCATGTAGTCAGAGAAACTGTAAAAGAGCAGCAGTGCATACAATTTGTCCAGTTCTTTCTCCTGTAGAAAAAAAAAATGCAAAGAGCTAGGATTTCCAACCTTGGAGAGCTAATAATTAAGTTTATCATGAAAAAAAAACATGGCTGGGCAAGATGTAGTCTCAACAAACTTGAAAGACTGACCTTCTGGAACTTTTTTGCTGAACATAGTAAAGTTCACCTTCAATGGTGTCTTTAGTTGTTTTTCAACTGGAATATAAAATCATAGGAATCCTACTATATTTCGTGATTTGTCTGTGTATCTCATGCATGTTCGCAATCTCATCCCAGATGCCTGGACTAATCTTCCTGAAATTTTCAGTGGTTGCTTATAGGACCTTTGGCTCATTTTGAGGGAGAATGTGGTTAGGGAAAGGGCAAAGACTATGGCTAAGGTCCATTAAATAAACTTTCCTATTCATGAGTAACCATAGACAGTTTTAGATGAAGTTATGGTACATCATAATACTTTCTAAGTGAAGTCAGCATATTTATTTATTTTTTCAATATGGTAAGGATGGTATAATTGTAGATCTCAGAAACATGCTGATGATAATCATTACCTGGAAGACGAAGGACTAGAAAATGAATGGTTGTAACTTCAGATCACTTATCAGCCATTGAATATTTAGCATTTCATTTGGGATGTGGTTATTAAGTAAAATATATTATTTGGCCTTAGCATCCTCAAGTTTAATCTGCCTGCCTGTCTGTCTATATCATCATTTAACCAAACCTGTTAGTACTTTTTTTCTGAAATTTAGCAAGACCATAGCTTTTGACCCAACTTAAAATGTGAGCTAAAAAAATCAAAAAAATCTGGGAAATGGTTACAATAGTGATGAAATAAGCCAAAAATGGTAATTATGCTAGGCAAACCCTTGGAGCTACAGACTTAAAATTTAGTTTGCATACACAGTTTGACTCTGAGAGTAATATGGGCTGGATCCCACCATTCCACAATACTTTCTTCATTATATAAGGCAAAAAAATGCCAAAATGAAATTTTGGAAATAGCACATGGACAGTGTGAATTAGAACTATGGACTATAGTGTGAGTTAGAACTATGAACCCTATATATTTGGAATCACAGTATTTTAAGAAATTATTTTAGTAAATGTATATAGCCATACCCTTTCTGTGTTCATATCATGTATAATAAAAAAAAAAAAAAAAAAAAAAAAAAAAAAAAAAAAAAAAAAAAAAAAAACACCAAAAATTGTATTTTGGCCAGAAAAACCCTAAAATGGATAATGAGAAGGTCCTATCTGGTCATACCCCTTCTCATTAGTGTGTAAAGCTAAAAAATGAAAAAAAGAAGTCTAAATAGAATTTTTAAATAATGCTTGGACCTGCTGAGTTAGACCACGAACCCATCTAATATATTCTGGTTCGTGTGTGTATGTGCATGTGTGCGTGCATGTGTGTGCATGTGAATGTACCTGCATGAGAATCGCTAAGTTCCTTAGAACTATCCCTTTTCACCTGGAGTTTTGGTATAAGGTCTTTTCCCAGCTTTCTTATGTATCATCAAACTCTGCCTGAAGTAGTGTTCCTTCCTATGTTATTCGAGAAGCTTCTCGATGAAGGAAATCCCCACAGTGCACAGCAATGGCAGATATATCTGACAAACACTAATCACTTATAGTGGATGTCAAATAGGTCTTTATTCTTCTCAGAAGAGAAAATCATCTTTCTGCCTCACATTAGAAATACACAGCATGCAATCAATTATTAGGAGACAGTGAATGATAGGGAATCAATCCTTATCACAAGCACCAAGAGTAGGAGTATAGCTATAGCAATTTCACTATAAATTATGTACATCAATTTTTAGCTCTAACAAGCTGCCCCTGATTGGGTTTATATCAACCTCAATAACTCACCTTCCTTGTCTGTGTCCAAATAAGTTTCAACCCCATCCTCCTCCAGGGTAGAGTCAGTTTCATCCATCAGTCCATAGCAAAAGTGAGTAGGTTGGTAGCACAAATTGCGCGACAAATAATTTGGCTATTGCATGGAACTAAAAGTGTACGGAGCTATTAAGCAGACTTTCAGCGCATGAGCAAACTTAGTCCGTCTTAATATTATTAAGGTGGGTTCACAATACGACGCAAGTGCCAGCGTCTTGTTCCATCGCGTCCTTACGCGTCTTTTGAGCATGCGCATTCTCAAAAATAATGTGAACGCCCCAAAAAATGATGTGAACGCTCCAAGACGCAAGTTTAGCCTAGATTTCTAATTCTGCATCTAAGCGTGGCAGGTCCTCATCCGTCTGTCCAATGAGATTGCTTGTTCGGTTCACCTGCTTTGTCAACTTCTGCATTCTTGTTGAAGGCTGCAGCTAACTACCATGGATGGAGAAAAAAAAAATTGATGCTGTGAGGGAGAAAAGACGTTTGTGGAAAGTGTCCAACTCTGGATACAAAGATAGAAGGAGGCGGAGAATGCCTGGAAGGGTGTTGCTACTCAAGTAAGGTTTAGCATTTACTAGAGTCTGTAGATTGCTAGTTATTTCTTTTATTTTAATGTATATTTTTTTGGTTGTTTGGGTAGACTGCACTACATGATGCTCTTAGCTATGGACTGAAAATTTTACAGATGAAAGCCCCAAAAACATTAAAACTGTTCTCTACCTAATAATATCCTTGGGGGGGGGGGGGGGGGGGGCTAGGGCTAGGGCTAGTATGATCCACTTGATGTTTTTCATAGGTTGGAGTGAAGCCTGAAGAGTGTGCTTCCAATTGGAAAAAACTAGGGATAAGTTTGTGAGGGAGGTGAAGAAAATTAAAAGAGGCAAGAATGGGGATGCAGGGCTAAAGTATACTCCTACTTGGCCACTCTTCCCACTTATGGAGTTTATTGGTGATACCATCAAGCATAGGAGATCAGTTTTTATAATTGCTTTATACATTATTATTTTTGAATGCAGTATATAAGACAATAATAATTAAAAATGATTATAGAGTAATAAAAAATTAGAATTGTTATTATTATTGTTGTTTTTTCCCCATGTGTTATAAATACAGTGGCCTGACAAACTTAGCAGTTACAATTCAGAAGCACTACTTCATCAGCTTCATCATCACCACCACCAGCACCACCACCAGCACCACCACCAGCAGCAGCAGCAACAGCAGTAGAGCCAGTGTCCGACGATGAGCATGCATGTGATGTGGAGCTGGATTTGGGAATCCAAGAAAAGTATGCTTACCAAACCTTTCAAAATAATAATGCTGATATTATGGTGTACCGATATTTTTATACTTAAAATTGTGTTCATTATGCCGTTAGTTATGTCACAAATACATTTTTATTACTCCAGTACTTTTACTTTGTGTTGCTTGTTTAGCTCTCCTTCCACAAGTGATGTCTCACTGATACCTGCAAGCGTGCAACCATCCACATTTTCTGGCACACCACAACCACTGCAACCACCAGCAAATAGGAGGAGAGTTAGCAGCAGAGACGATATTGATGACGTTTTTTTAAGGGAGGTGCAAATACTGGAGGAAAGGTGAATGGAGAGGGATGAGAGGCGAGATGAGAGGAGGTAGAACACATCTTTGAATGGAGATGTTGCTTTTGGGCAACAAGTAGCTGCAATAATGCAACGCTTCACTATTGTCCAAAAATCACATGCCAGAATACAGATATTACATCTTTTACATGACATTGAACTTTCGCACATACATTTGTGATGCTAACATGGTACATTTTAATTGTAAGTTCAAAAAAAGAAAAGAATTCAAGTTGATCAATGTTAAGTTTGATGAACGTGCATATACTGCTTGCTGCCTTCTCCAGCTTCACTATTGAAGTAATCCCTATATAATCCAATGATATCAGCTGCAGATCTTGAGTGTCTGTAATAAGGACCTATGATTTATTATATTAAATTAACATCAGGGTGCTTACCTATTGCCCCCTGCTTGATGAAGGGATGCCAAACCAGTGCATCATGCATCTTCATCACTCCTCCAAATTCCATTGATTTGGTTCCCTACACCATCTTCTCCATCCACAAATCCTGGTGGACAGTATGTAGTTGACTCAGTTGTCCTCAAATAATTGTGTCATGCTATTGCTGCCTTTGTATATGCCACTACTTTTTCAGGGTGTCCAATAATGGGTCTTCGAAATATTTCTACCTAAAATGTTTCGAGAGAAATTGATCATATATAAAAAAAATTTTTTAAATAAAAATGAATCTTTTACCTGGCTGCCAGAATCCCAAACCGAGTTCTCAATAATATGCCTGCTCAATCTATAATTGATAAAAGTAAATAAAGAGAAGGGAGGAGTCTGGTAGACCTTGTTCTGTATAAGTTACCATAGGAGTATATATCACATTGTGTGTGCATATGTGCCCACACACACACACACACACACACACACACACACACACACACACACACACACACACATACACACACACACACACACACACACACACACACACACACACACAGACTTCCTATGTAATCAAAACCATTAGTTCAATGGTTAAATCATTTGCTCTGCTAATTTTCATATGTGAACTAAAATTGAACATATAGCTTGAATTCTCTGTTCCTCCACCAGGGTTCACTTTAGTTGTTTCAATTTACTTCATTATCTACGCTAGCTGCAATGACTATATTTGAAAATTCTCATCAAAATAGGCACAGACCTTAGAAGCCTTATTCAACATAAAAGCAGCCTCTGGCTTTATATGTATACAGATTGTGTCTTATTCATATACATGATTATATTAGCATTTTTCAAAATTTTAGAGATGTTGGATGCCCCCCCTGAACTTAATTTTTTTTCTGTACAAGGGAATCAATATATAAATAGCTCTTTATCTGCACATATATAAATAACAAAAACTTATTTCAGGCATACTAATCAGCAGCTGCATTGGAGCATTGGAGCTGCAGTTTGGAACAGCTGTATTGAAAAATCTTACCAGATAGAAATGTTTTGTTGCTCTTAAAAAAATGTTGGAAGGATGAAGGAATTCATTTTGGTGGGGATTAAAATGTTTAAAAATAGATTAATATTGTGATGGTTAGTGACATAATGTTCCTAGGTTTTCTGGAATAAGTAGGTGGTTATGTGTTGGTTGTAAAATCAGAATAGTTATTCTTCTAGAATAAATTCTTTACAGAACAAAATAAACCTAGCAATATGGGAACAGACAGAGGCCAGGGCTTGGCATACCAAATAGGGAATTATTTGGGAAGAGAAGGAGTTGGGGAGGGGGGGGGGGGGGGGGGGGGGGGGAGGGGGATTGGTTGGTAGAGGTCAGACTCCTCTATGGGAAGTAGGTCAGGAGCTTGATTGGAGGGACAAGCTTTCCTTTGGCAACCTCTTTATGGCTGCAGCTAGAGTTGGCATTCCTTCTTACTTTCACATAACAACCAACTGACCCTCAGATAAAAAGGTAGGAAATTTTGAGCACTTAAAAATGCTATCAATTGATTAATTTATGGTAATTTGAGGGAAATAAATAAAATTTAGATGAACATTCTAACCATGCAGGCAAATGTATTTGAACAGTGTCACCAACCTTTTTCAATTCTATTCATCCCAACCATAGAATTTTGTTACCCCTAAATATTGGGAACCCATAGGAGGCTACAAGGAGAGAGAGAGAGAGAGAGAGAGAGAGAGGAGGAGGAGGAGGAGGAGGAGAGGGTGGGTAGCAAACAAACAACTTTTAAGCTACTTGCTATTTAATATATTTACATATAATTTTGTACAACTAACTTAGTCAAGCTCATCTGGTAAACAATCACTTACTTTAGCAGGAAGAGGGGTTGAAGTGGATTTGAAGAAAAAAAAGGCCCCCAACTTAGATTTGCCCAAGAGTTCTCTGGAAAATTTCACTTGAGAATTGAAATTTAGGAAGACAATTTCGGCTAAAGAAGGTTCAAACACCTATGAAATAATAAGTTGGGCTTCATCTTCACCAGCTAAAGCTTTAGCTAAAGAAAAAATTGGCTTAGAATAATAAAATTGGGGAGGATACTAATTGTTACAGTTAGCGTTGGTGTAATCAATTGCAGAAATCGGATTTAGAAATGTATTTCATTTTGAATTAGTAAATTAAAGTTGGAGAAAAAGGGGCCTCGTCGGAGACCTGTCGAATCCCCCTGGGTCCGCCACTGAAAGTGAGTAATTGGTAGCACAAATTGCGCAACAAATAATTTGGCTATATATTGCATGGAACTAAAATTGAACGGAGCTATTTAGCAGACTTCAGCGCATGAGCAAACTTAGTCTGTTTTAATATTATTAGACTTATTCTGTGCATTAAATTGATGGACCTAAATGTTGCCATGGGTACTCTCCCGCACTAGCCACCATATTCTAGTTGGCACTTCGACTTGTGAAACAGAAACAAACATCGAACTAGTGGGAAAATGAGGAAGATTTAAAATATTATGCGGGTGAGCGGGTGACAATGAAAAATGAGGGTGACTTTTTCTAGATGCGGGTGAGTTGGAAGGTCTGAAATAAACTAAAGGGGAAAACTAGCTGTGGAGCGAACCCAATAGTAAATACTCTCTAAATCCCCTTAGCCAGACTCCCCACAATCCAGCCAACCACCTTGCCTAGTCAGTCATCCCCAGTGCAAAAGAGAAGGACTACATTTCACAAGGTACTGTTAATTTTCCTTTGTTAATTTTTCTTTTTACTTTTTTATTTTGGTTTTGTTCTTTTATTTTTTGATGAAGATACTTTTCAAGATAAGAAGGATAGAACTGTAGCTTGGTTAAGTTCTTGAAGAGCTGAAAGTTTCTTTAATTCTGAGAAGATGGAAAATGATCATGAGCTTGAGGAAAGAAACCCTCGAGGAGCATTGTTAAACATAATTGGGATTGCAGTGAATCATTCTATATCCTAAGCATCTCACTGCTGTGGCTGAAATCTCAAGGCACCAATCCAGAAAATGTAGCAAATGTCCAGGAAATCATTCAGGAATTAACTCCTTTTGATGTTCCATCTGATTAAGATCATACAGAATACCAGCCATATATAGAGCCTTGTATTTTCAAACAGGTGAGTACAGCTCTACTGCTGCTGATGCAAGTGACATGTATTTACTGATTAATTAAAATGATATCAACCCATTTAATTTACCGAATAATATAGATCAAAGTGAAGGAAAGCTTAGGACACTTCTATATCGCATATTTGAATATGGAGTATTGTAAAGTATGTGTGTTACTTGGTCCCACTGCTGATGATGCTAATATACAAAGGATAAGTGTATTATTTTGAATTCATCTTTTCATCTCTAGGCATGTAAGTCCAAGGTGTTCAAAAATACATGAAGATCTGATTGAAAAATAGAAGCTTTAAATTTTCTATTAGCTAGTTTGCTAATATGCTTCTTAAAAATTCTGATGAGTTTAGGTAAAATTTGGTGATTAAATGTTTAATATATATATAGTACAGATCTTCTACCAGCACTATTACTAAGCACTGAATATAGATTATAAAAAAATTAATTTATTAAGGATATTTTGAAGGAAAGAGGAGTGAACTAATTACATGAAACATTGCCAACTTGTGATGAAGATCATTTAACTAAAATAGGATGTTGCTTAATATAGCCTGTACACTTGTTGCTACTATTGAACATCAGAAACATATCAACAGATATGGATTCATGAGTACATGTTTGCAATTCAATGTCCTAGAAGAATAGTAGGGTGGGGGGATGGTGGTAGTAACCTTATCATCATTAATTATTCATGATATATCTAATATGTATCATCACTTTGTTTTCACTCACACCCCTACCCTTAATCTTGTTGTCAAATGAAAGCTTAATTCGAATGCTTTCCAAAAATATGCTTCATGGCTGGTTTAAGTGTCCTGCATTCTCAGATATTATTGCAAAGTATCATACTAATTTCACAAAATATGGTTTAAAAAATATGGCCATGAAAATGGCAAAAACAGTAATAAGTAATTTTATAAATTTATATCTATCTATCTATCTATCTATCTATCTATCTATCTATCTATCTATCTATCTATCTATCTATGTATCTATCTATCTATCTATCTATCTCTTTCTCTCTCTCTATATATAGAGCAGATTTCCAATTTTCTTTCGATCTATTTGTCTTTTCTTTCTCCCTTTTCTGTGTAGAAATATTCTTCATCTGACCATGCAGATCCTTATTCCTGGTTCATTCGTTTGTGTCTTGTATATCAGTTTTTCTCACAATTCAGATTGTGCCACCAATGCTCAACCATATATGCACTCAGAAAACCTGGTACATGAGTTTTCAACAATTCTGTTTTTTTTTTTAATGTTTTAATACAATATACACTACCAGTTAATTAAAAGGATGGAATACTGAAAATCAAAATGTGTTAATTTTTAACAATAGGTGCAATGAATACAAGGTGTGTTTGTTTTAGTATGTTTTTTTTAACACTATCCCAGTAAACACGATGAATGTACCAGGTGTTACCAGGTGTTACCAGGTGTTGCCAGGCCAGAAATAAATTTGTGATGAAGATAGATTTATATATCTTACAAATAGCGGATAGTCAGTCAATTTGCAATCTAATCCACACGATGAATATACCAGGTGTTACCAGGTGTTGCCAGACCAGAAATAAATTTGTGATGAAGATAGCTTTATATATCTTACAAATAGTGGATAGTCAGTCAATTTGCAATCTAATCCACTCATAGAACATATTGGATGCTCAATGATCCCTCAGTCATTGATTATTTTTGATATCCAGACCTAATTGGTCGAGAACAGAAGTAGATATAACTTAGCTAGTAACTCTAGTTAATTTGGTGTATTGCAAAATAATTCTCTCTGATGTCATGGTTTACAAACTAAAGACATAAATGAATTACTTCTTTATCAAAAGAGTTATTTCATCCACCATTATCAAAATGTGATTCACACTTCCTATTTTATCAACTAAATATTTCTTAATTATGTTCTCACCTGAATTAATTATTTCATTTTGTATGTGGGATGATGCACACTCACCCCATACATGGTATTCCTCAGCTTAGGTCTTCAAGGTGATTATTTATGACTGAGTTATGCTTAGCTAATTGAATAAATCATTAATGCTAAGACATTTTCTGGTCACCATTATATCAAAATCCACCATCTCTTCTAAGTGCCAGGCTTGGCAGTCCATAAAATAAATTACACTCTGGCAGAACAAAAAATTGTGTCTATTTCCTCAATAGCTTTATTGTATATGCATGCATATATATGTGTATATGCATGCATAAAATCTATGCTAATGCCAATTTTCAAAATAATTTTTGCCATGTTTTGGCTAAGCGATGGGCAGACAGAGAGACATAGAGACATATTATCAAACATATAGACAGACAGATATCTCAATTTATATACAAATGCCAAAAAAAAATCTTTCATGGTCAATTACCAGCAAGAGTAACTAAGCATTCCCTAATGGTAGCTTTCTAAATATACTTCTACATCTATGAAATGTTCATTATTCAATAGTATTTATACAAACAGTTCGTTCTTTGGCCATCTTGATCTTGTGGAGACAAGAGAGAGAGGGAGCGAGAAGACAGGTTCAAATGTGATTGATTTCACACGATAAAAGTTGTATGAATCAGTATAGACATGTACCACTTATTTCCTATGTTGATGATATCCAGTTTAGTCAGAGATTTGATAAAGTGAAAAGATAAAAATAAATATACAGTTATTTTTAATTGATTCATTTGTAAAATACAATATTTAGTTTACTATGTAACTCACCCTGGTGGAGGCTGGGATACAATATGTGCAGATTGAACAGAGACATGATAGGAACATTCAAATGAAGTATTTAAATTTATCAATTACAATAAAATAAGAATATATTGATTGAGAACTTTACATACAATCTTAGGTTCCTTTGCAGATTGCATAGAGAGACTCTGAAGAAACATTCAAATGAAATAATAATAAGCATGAACTATTTAAGTAACTAATCTATTTGAATGATTCAAATATGCAGATAGCATAGGGAGACACAGTAGAAATATACAAATGAAATAACAATAACATTATATTGATAAGCAACTCACCAACTTGGATTATTCCAACATGATTCAAACACATATTGGACAGACAAACACAGAAAAAACATCCAAATTAAATTTAAAAATGATCTAATTTAATATGATTAGAATAAGAGTACTTCACTCACTCTCTGGAATAATTTGTGCAGATAGTATATAGAGACGCAGTAGAAATATTCAAATGAAATATTAATCAAAATATATGAGCTATATAAGTAACTAACCTCCTTGAATGATTCAAATAGGCAAAGAGCAATAGTGAGACAGAGTGGGAACATCCAAATGAAATAACAATAACATTACATTAGGTAAGTAACTCACCACCTCCTTGGACAGTTCAAATGTACAGATTAAAAAAAGAGATAGAGTAGAAATATCCATATTTTATATTTTCGAAAATATCAGTATTTACATAAAAAATATATATTAGACAGAAACACAAGGTATAAACATCCAAATTTGTGTGTTGTGTGTGTGTTTTGTGTGTTGTGTGTGTTGTGTGTGTTTGTGTGTGTGTGTCTGTATGCCTGCTAGCCTGCCTGCCTGATTGCCAGTGTGCATGCGAGTGTGTGTGCATGCATCTGTCAGTCTGTCAATGTGTTGGTCTGTTTGTTTTTCTGTGGTCTGTTGGTCTGTTGGTCTGTTTGTTTGTCTGATTATCTGCATGCATGAATGCAAGAGAGCATGGTCGGTCGGTCGGTCGGTTGGTCGGTCGGTCGGTCGGTCGGTCGGTCGGTCGGTCGGTCGGTCTGTCTGTCTGTTTGGTCCATCTGTCTGTCCGTCATTCATCCATAAGCCTGTCCATTAGTCTATCCGTCTGATTATTTTTCTCATTTTAATGGTGACCGTACTTTAGGTATGTAGGTAACTCACCAGCTAAGATGATAAAAATATGCAAAATAAACAGAGATTAAGTTTAAATATCCAATAAAATATTTTTCAAAATTTGTATATTTCCATGTTTTAATATTACTTACAATCTGTGATGATAGAAAGTATGCAGATTGAACAACAGAAGTTACATCCACATTTATATTTAAATGGATTTTTCAAATTGTACCAACATTACATTAGTTATGTAAGAAACTCACGTCCTTGGATGATACAGGAATAGCAGATTAGACAGAGAGAGTATAACCGTCAAAATTCAATACTTCAATGATTCATTTTCATATTATAATAATAATGCCTCACACATGAAACTCACACACCTCCTTTGATGACGAGAGCAAGTGGATAGTAGAAACATACGAATTTAGATAAATTAATTTTTATATCGTAATTGCAATATGTTAATATATCATTAACCCACCAGCTTAGATAAAAAAATATGCAGAATGGACAGAGAGGACCATAAAAATATACAAATTTTATAAGAAAATTTTTAATATATATATTTTCTTATAGTGATAGCAATAGATTTTGTAGATAGTCAACTTACCAACTTGAATAATTTAAACATGCAGATTTAACAGAGAGATACAGTATAAGCATACAAAATTTCATATTTTGATAATAACGGTACTTAGATAGACACACTTACTGCCTAGGATGATACCAAGTATGCAGTTGAGCAGATAGACAGAGAAGAAATATTCAAATTAAATATTTATGTAAGTACATTTTTTAAACATTAGAATAAGAATAATTTTGAAATTCAAATTACTCACCATCTTGGATGAAACAAAGTATACAGATTTGGTTATACAGACGTAGTAGAAATATCCAAGGAAGGTTTTTAAATAGGTTTTTATAATGTAATAATGACAACATTTAGAATGTAAGCAACTCACCTTCTTTGCCTTTGACGATAAAAATCAGTACATATTAGGCAGAAAGATACAATAATTGTCCAAATATATGTGTATACCTACGTATGTAAGTATGTATGCATGTATGCATTCATGTATATATGTATGTATGTATTTATGTGTGTGTGCATGTGTGCATGTGTGTGTATGTGGGCATGCATGCGTGTATACATGTGTACGTACATATGTATGTATGTATGTATGTATGTATGTATGTTGTATGTATGTATGTATGTATGTATGTATGTATGTATGTATGTATGTATGTATGTATGTATGTATGTATGTATGCATGTATGTATGTATGTATGTATGTATGTATGTATGTATGTATGTATGTATGTATGTATGTATGTATGTATGTATGTATGCGCACACACATACATGCGTATGCATGCGCATGCACAATGTCTCTCTGTCTCTCTCTCTCTCTGTCTGTCTGTCTGTCTGTCTGTCTGTCTGTCTGTCTGTCTGTCTGTCTGTCTGTCTGTCTGTCTGTCTGTCTGTCTGTCTGTCTGTCTGTCTGTCTGTCTGTCTGTCTGTCTGTCTGTCTGTCTGTCTGTCTGTCTGTCTGTCTGTCTGTCTGTCTGTCTGTCTGTCTGTAGGCCTGTACATTTATTTTTGTGTCTCATTATGCTTCTTATTGTAATAGTGACTAATAACTCACCAGCTAAGATGATGCCAAGTATACAGAATAAACATAGGCAGAGTTGAAATATCCAACATAAATCTTTTATTGATATATTTCCATGTTGCAGTATTACTTACAATCTTTGATAATAGAATATATGATGATTGAAAAAGAAAAAACATCCAAATTAAAAAAAAAAAAAAAAAAAAAAAAAGTCATGGTGTTTTCTTATTGTAGCAACATTACATTAGTTAAATAAGAAACTTGCCTCCTTGGATGATACAGGAATAGCAGATTAGACAGAGAAGCACAGTATGATCATCAAAATTTAATATTTAAATAACTTATTTCCATATTAAAATACCAATGGATCATGTATGACACTACTCACCTCCTTCAATGATAAGAACAAATGGATAGTTTAAACATAAAAAAATAACATTTAAATCGATTAATTTTTGTATCTGAATAATAATATTTGATATATCATAAACTCACCAACTTGGATGATAAAAAATGCAGATTGTACAGTAAGAACCATAAAAAAGTACAAATTATTAAAAAAAACAAACATATATTTTTTATATTTCTTATATTGATAGCAATACATTTGGTATGTATTCTACTTACCAACTTTGATATTTCAAATATGCAGAATTAACAGAGAGATGCAGTAGCATCATCCAAATAAAATATTTTTTATAACAGTACTTAGATAAATATGCTTACCTCCTAGGTTGACACAAAGTATGCAGATAGGGTAGATGGATACAGTAGAAATATTATAATATAATATTTATATGGATACATGTTTTAACATTTCAATGACAATACTTTCAAAATTCAATCTACTCACCATCTTGGATAACACAAAGTAAACAGATTGGGCAGATAAACACAGTAGAAACATTCACGTTACCATGACTAATAATAATATTATATTTATAATCTAAGAAACCCACCTTCTTTGCCTTTTGATGATAAAATGAGTACATATTAGACAGAGAGACACAATATTATCGTCACACACACACATATATATATATGTATTCATGTTCATATATTTACACACATATCTACTATCTATGCGCATATACATGTATATATAAATAAATGTGTATGACAAATAAGGCAGTGCAGCTGTATTAGAGCAGCAGCTACCTTTGAAAGATTGGGACATGAAGAGATGGGAGGGGGTGTGGTGGGTGATGACAAGGTTTGTGTGGCATGCTTGGTGGCAGCTCTGTGCACCTCTGCTTCTAGTTTAATATAAAGACCATATATATTGAACACTGAAGGGGAAACTAAAAGGGTAAGTAGCACCATAGTGTTGTTTTAAAGTAGGAAATATTCCCTCATAAACTACATTTAATTTTAGAGTGAAAATTGAAAATAAGATTTGAATTTATTTAAAAAGGAATTAAAAAAAAAATTTTTTTGGCTTTTGTTTCCCAGTATTCTAGAGTGGATAGGTGGCTATGAGTCAGTGGCACAAAACTATAATTCCTTATGAATGAGTGGTTTAAAAAATACAAATAGACAACTAGAATAAAGGACTTTGTTTTGGTGCACACACAAGATAACTCCAGACCGGTATTGGCTTGGTTCTACCTGGCTACACATCTTTCTCTGGGCACGTCTGGATTAAAATAGTTTGTGTGTATATTTGTTAAACCACTATGCCAAATAAACTCATTCTTCAGGGGCGGCCGATAATCCTACATGAAGGATAGATTTTAGGAGCAAAAGGTTTAGATCACTTAACCATATCTCTTCCTGTGAGTATATGAGGCAAAAAATGTCAAAATGATACAAGTTAAAACGCTTGTACACAGTCCTTCTTAAACTTGGGATGCACACATATAATGTCTCTGCGAGCAACATGGGCCGAGTTCTGCCTGGCCACATTTCTTACTCTTGGAGTGTCAGGATAAAAATAATTTGTACATGTATATGCTAGTTTGAGTGCATCCACTTTATAACCAAAGTTCGATATCAAATGAAACCTATTCTTCACTCTAGACACATTCTGCTCTGAAAATGGTTTTTAGCACACTCACATTCTTGGATTATACAAACTTAGCAAGTTAGACATAGAGACAACATAGAATCATCCAAATTGAAAGTATAAATTGGATTGATACAATTACAATACTTTATATGTAAGTAACTCACCAGCTTGGATGATACAAATGAGCAGATTAGACGGAGAGACATAGAAGATAAATTCAAATTTAATTTTTAAAAGATTGATATTATCATTATCAAAATTATTTTGGCAGTATAACTTACCTCCTTGGATGATTTAAGCTTGAAAATTTCATGGAGGAATACAATAGAAACAGAAATAATGAAGATTTTAGCAAGAAATATATCAAAATAATCTCAAGTAATACAAGCTAATTATTAAAATAAATTTAACTAGCTTGTAAATAACACACAGACTTGCATAATATGAAGTAAGTGGATTGGTGAGTGATAAAAAATAGAAACATACATTTTTAAAATTAAAATTTATTTAATTTCATACAGTACTAAAACAACATTACATATGCAAGTAACTCACATCCTTGGTTGAAAAAGAAGAAAGAGAGAAACAGTAAAATCATAAAACTTAAATTGAAAATTGATTGATTTTCATATTATAATAAAACTACATCAGCTGTTTAAGTAATCACAGGCTTGGATGATGAAAAGTAAGTAGAAACAGTAAAAGCATCCAAATTTAATTTAAATTAATATATTTTCAAATTGTAATAAAAGTGCATTAGGTATGCAAGACACTCACTTTCTTTGATGAAGAAATAAATTATATTGAAAAGAGAGAAACAGTAGAAATATACAAATTATATAATTATATGGTTCCTTTTTTACATTGTAATAAAATTAAATTTGTTATGCAAGTAGTTAACAGGCTTAGATGATGAAAAGAAGAACATTGAAAAAGGGAAACAGTAGAAACATGTAAATTAAATATTCATGTTGTTCCTTTTTTACATTGTGTTAAGAGTGCATTAGTTATTCAAGTAACTTACAGCCTTAGATGATGAAACGAAGGACATGGGAAAGATGTAAACAGTAGAAACATGCAAATTAAATATTCATGTTGCTCCTTTTTTACATTGTGTTAAGAGTGCATTAGTTATTCAAGTAACTTAGAGGCTTAGATGATGAAAACAAAGGACATTGGAAAGACAAATAGTAGAAACATGCAAATTAAATATTTATGTTTTTCCTTTTTACATTGTGTTAAGAGTGCATTAGTAATTCAAGTAACTCACATCCTTAGATGAAGAAAACGAAGTACATTGCAAAGACATAAGCAGTAGAAACATGCAAATTAAATATTTATGTTGTTCCTTTTTTACATTGTGATAAAAGTGCATTAGCTATTCAAGTAACTCACATCCTTGGATGAAGAAAACGAAGTACATTGCAAAGACATAAACAGTAGAAACATGCAAATTAAATATTTATGTTGTTCCTTTTTTACATTGTGTTAAGAGTGCATTAGTTATTCAAGTAACTTACAGGCTTAGATGATGAAAAAGAAGGACATTGGAAAGACAAACAGTAGAAACATGCAAATTAAATATTTATGTTTTTCCTTTTTTACATTGTGTTAAGAGTGCATTAGATATTCAAGTAACTTACACACTTAGATGATGAAAACGAAGGACATTGGAAAAACATAAACAGTAGAAACATGCAAATTAAATATTTATGTTGTTCCTTTTTTACATTGTGATAAAAGTGCATTAGCTATTCAAGTAACTCACATCCTTGGATGAAGAAAACGAAGTACATTGCAAAGACATAAACAGTAGAAACATGCAAATTTGAATATTTATGTTGTTCCTTTTTTACATTGTGTTAAGAGGGCATTAGTTATTCAAGTAACTTACACACTTAGATGATGAAAACAAAGGACATTGGAAAGACATAAACAGTAGAAACATGCAAATTAAATATTTAAGTTGTTCCTTTTTTACATTGTGTTTAGAGGGCATTAGTTATTCAAGTAACTTACAGGCTTAGATAATGAAAACGAAGGACATTGGAAAGACAAACAGTAGAAACATGCAAATTAAATATTTATGTTGTTCCTTTTTTACATTGTGTTAAGAGTGCATTAGTTATTCAAGTAACTCACATCCTTGGATGATAAAACGAAGTACATTGCAAAGACATAAACAGTAGAAACATGCAAATTAAATAATATGTTGTTCCCTTTTTACATTGTGTTAAGAGTGCATTAATTATTCAAGTAACTTACAGGCTTAGATGATGAAAACGAAGAATATTGGAAAGACATTAACAGTAGAAACATGCAAATTTATATATTTATGTTTTTCTTTTTTTACATTGTGATAAAATTGCATTAGTTGTTCAAGTAACTTACAGGCTTAGATGATGAAAACGAAGGACATTGGAAAGACAAACAGTAGAAACATGCAAATAAAATATTTATGTTTTTCCTTTTTTAATTTGTGTTAAGAGTGCATTAGTTATTCAAGTAACTTACATGCTTAGATGGTGAAAACGATGTACATTGGAAAGACATAAACAGTAGAAACATGCAAATTAAATATTTATGTTGTTCCTTTTTTACATTGTGATAAAAGTGCATTAGCTATTCAAGTAACTCACATCCTTGGATGAAGAAAACGAAGTACATTGCAAAGACATAAACAGTAGAAACATGCAAATTTGAATATTTATGTTGTTCCTTTTTTACATTGTGTTAAGAGGGCATTAGATATTCAAGTAACTTACAGGCTTAGATGATGAAAACGAAGGACATTGGAAAGACAAACAGTAGAAACATGCAAATTAAATATTTATGTTGTTCCTTTTTTACATTGTGTTAAGAGTTCATTAGTTATTCAAGTAACTTACACACTTTTGTGATAAAAAAAAAGTACATTGCAAAGACATAAACAGTAGAAACATGCAAATAAAATATTTATGTTTTTCCTTTTTTACATTGTGTTAAGAGTGCATTAGTTATTCAAGTAACTCACATCCTTGGATGATAAAACGAAGTACATTGCAAAGACATAAACAGTAGAAACATGCAAATTAAATAATATGTTGTTCCCTTTTTACATTGTGTTAAGAGTGCATTAATTATTCAAGTAACTTACAAGCTTAGATGATGAAAACGAAGAATATTGGAAAGACATAAACAGTAGAAACATGCAAATTAAATATTTATGTTGTTCCTTTTTTACATTGTGATAAAAGTGCATTAGCTATTCAAGTAACTCACAACCTTGGATGAAGAAAACGAAGTACATTGCAAAGACATAAACAGTAGAAACATGCAAATTTGAATATTTATGTTGTTCCTTTTTTACATTGTGTTAAGAGGGCATTAGTTATTCAAGTAACTTACACACTTAGATGATGAAAACAAAGGACATTGGAAAGACATAAACAGTAGAAACATGCAAATTAAATATTTAAGTTGTTCCTTTTTTACATTGTGTTAAGAGGGCATTAGTTATTCAAGTAACTTACAGGCTTAGATGATGAAAATGAAGGACATTGGAAAGACATAAACAGTAGAAACATGCAAATTAAATATTTATGTTTTTCCTTTTTTACATTGTGTTAAGAGTGCATTAGATATTCAAGTAACTTACAGCCTTAGATGATGAAAACGAAGGACATTGGAAAAACATAAACAGTAGAAACATGCAAATTAAATATTTATGTTTCTCCTTTTTTACATTGTGTTAAGAGTGCATTAGTTGTTCAAGTAACTTACAGGCTTAGATGATGAAAACGAAGGACATTGGAAAGACATAAACAGTAGAAACATGCAAATTTAATATTTATGTTGTTCCTTTTTTACATTGTGTTAAGAGTGCATTAGTTATTCAAGTAACTTACAGCCTTAGATGATGAAAACGAAAGACATTGGAAAAACATAAACAGTACAAACATGCAAATTAAATATTTATGTTTTTCCTTTTTTACATTGTGTTAAGAGTGCATTAGATATTCAAGTAACTTACACACTTAGATGATGAAAACGAAGGAGATTGGAAAAACATAAACAGTAGAAACATGCAAATTTAATATTTATGTTTCTCCTTTTTTACATTGTGTTAAGAGTGCATTAGTTGTTCAAGTAACTTACAGGCTTAGATGATGAAAACGAAGGACATTGGAAAGACATAAACAGTAGAAACATGCAAATTAAATATTTATGTTGTTCCTTTTTTACATTGTGTTAAGAGTGCATTAGTTATTGAAGTAACTTACAGCCTTTGATGATGAAAACGAAGGACATTGGAAAAACATAAACAGTAGAAACATGCAAATTAAATATTTATGTTTTTCCTTTTTTACATTGTGTTAAGAGTGCATTAGTTATTCAAGTAACTTACAGGCTTAGATGATGAAAACGAAGGACATTGGAAAGACATAAACAGTAGATACATGCAAATTAAATATTTATGTTTTCCTTTTTTACATTGTGTTAAGAGGGCATTAGTTATTCAAGTAACTTACAGGCTTAGATGATGAAAACAAAGGACATTGGAAAGACATAAACAGTAGAAACATGCAAATTAAATATTTAAGTTGTTCCTTTTTTACATTGTGTTAAGAGTGCATTAGTTATTCAAGTAACTTACAGGCTTAGATGATGAAAACAAAGGACATTGGAAAGACAAACAGTAGAAACATGCAAATTAAATATTAATTTTTTTCCTTTTTTACATTGTGTTAAGAGAGGTTTAGTTTTTCAAGTAACTTACACACTTAAATGATGAAAACAGAGTACATTGGAAAGACATAAACAGTAGAAACATGCAAATTAAATATTTATGTTTTTCCTTTTTTACATTGCGTTAAGAGTGCATTAGTTATTCAAGTAACTCACATCCTTGGATGAAGAAAACGAAGTACATTGCATAGACATACACAGTAGAAACATGCAAATTAAATATTTATGTTTTTCCTTTTTTACATTGTGTTAAGAGGGTATTAGTTATTCAAGTAACTTACACACTTAGATGATGAAAACAAAGTACATTGCAAAGACATAAACAGTAGAAACATGCAAATTAAATATTTATGTTTTTCCTTTTTTACTTTGTGTTAAGAGTGCATTAGTTATTCAAGTAACTTACAGCCTTAGATGATGAAAACGAAGGACATTGGAAAGACATAAACAGTAGAAACATGCAAATTAAATATTTATGTTTTTCCTTTTTTACATTGTGTTAAGAGGGTATTAGTTATTCAAGTAACTCACACACTTAGATGATGAAAACAAAGTACATTGCAAAGACATAAACAGTAGAAACATGCAAATTAAATATTTATGTTTTTTCTTTTTTACATTGTGACTTGAGTGCATTAGATATTCAAGTAACTTACATCCTTGGATGATGAAAAAGAAGTACATTGGAAAAACAAAAACATTAGAAACATGCAAATTAAATATTATGTTTTTCCTTTTTTACATTGTGACAAGAGTGCATAAGTTATTTAAGTAACTTACACACTTAGATGATGAAAAAGAAGTACATTGGAAAAAAATAAACATAAGAAGCATGTAAATTAAATATTATGTTTTTCCTAATTTACATTGTGATAAGAGTGCATTAGATATCCAAGTAACTTACATCCTTGGATGATGAAAAAGAAGTACATTGGAAAACATAAACGGTAGAATCATGCAAATTAAATATTTATGTTTTTCCTTTTTAACATTGTGATAAGAGTGATTAGTTATTCAAGTAACTTACAGCCTTAGATGATGAAAACAAAGTATATTGGAAAGACATAAACAGTAGAAACATGCAAATAAAATATTTATGTTGTTCCTTTTTTACATTGTGTTAAGAGTGCATTAGTTATTCAAGTAACTTACAGGCTTAGATGATGAAAAGAAGAACATTGAAAAAGGGAAACAGTAGAAACATGTAAATTAAATATTCATGTTGTTCCTTTTTTACATTGTGTTAAGAGTGCATTAGTTATTCAAGTAACTTACAGGCTTAGATGATGAAAAAGAAGGACATTGGAAAGACAAACAGTAGAAACATGCAAATAAAATATTTATGTTTTTCCTTTTTTACATTGTGTTAAGAGGGCATTAGTTATTCGAGTAACTTACAGGCTTAGATGATGAAAACGAAGGACATTGGAAAGACATAAACAGTAGAAACATGCAAATTAAATATTTATGTTGTTCCTTTTTTGCATTGTGTTAAGAGGGCATTAGTTATTCAAGTAACTTACACACTTAGATGATGAAAACAAAGGACATTGGAAAGACAAAAACAGTAGAAACATGCAAATTAAATATTTAAGTTGTTCCTTTTTTACATTGTGTTAAGAGGGCATTAGTTATTCGAGTAACTTACAGGCTTTGATGATGAAAACGAAGGACATTGGAAAGACATAAACAGTAGAAACATGCAAATTAAATATTTATGTTGTTCCTTTTTTACATTGTGTTAAGAGGGCATTAGTTATTCAAGTAACTTACACACTTAGATGATGAAAACAAAGTACATTGGAAAGACATAAACAGTAGAAACATGCAAATTAAATATTTATGTTTTTCCTTTTTTACATTGTGTTAAGAGTGCATTAGATATTCAAGTAACTTACAGCCTTAGATGATGAAAACGAAGGACATTGGAAAAACATAAACAGTAGAAACATGCAAATTAAATATTTATGTTTTTCCTTTTTTACATTGTGTTAAGAGTGTATTAGTTATTCAAGTAACTTACAGGCTTAGATGATGAAAACGAAGGACATTGGAAAAACATAAACAGTAGAAACATGCAAATTAAATATTTATGTTGTTCCTTTTTTACATTGTGATAAAAGTGCATTAGCTATTCAAGTAACTCACATCCTTGGATGAAGAAAACGAAGTACATTGCAAAGACATAAACAGTAGAAACATGCAAATTAAATATTTATGTTGTTCCTTTTTTACATGTGATAAAAGCGCATTAGTTATTCAAGTAACTTACACACTTAGATGATAAAAACACATAAAAATTAATTTATAAATTAACATATTTTCATATATCAATTAAAGTGGATTAGTCATGCAAGTAGCTGACAAGCTTAGATGATGAATGTTGATCATTGCAAAGAGAAAACAGTGGTAACATAAATTTATAAGTTGAAATGGAAGTACATTTGAAAAGTGAGATAGTAGAATCATACAAATTAAACATTTGAATTGATCCATTTTAAATTGTAATAAAATGTAGCTTTTTATGCTACAAAAATATAGACACTAACAGAAAGAGGTTCTCAGGTTTGACAATAAAAACATACTAAAATTATGCCAATTAGCTTGCATTCAAAAAAATAATCAAACATGAAATGTAAACCAGTATCCAAAAAGAAAGGCCAGCATCTTCCCACATGTTGACTACTTCCCTTCTAGGTAGTCAAGTAGTTAAAAACAATGCTGGCAATGACAACTTTCAAAACATTTTTTTTCTAGAAGAGCAGTTATTTGAGCTGCATGGATTTTAAGCACTTCACAAACTTGAGAAGTTGTTAAGGAGCAGATTCTATATCTGCCATGATTGGAACTAGCATATCATTCTCCTTCATCGAACCCCTTTCACAAGGATTTATCTGCAGCAGAATTGAACTTGCCAAAGAGAAGGTAGCATTGGCTATAAACCACAAATGGATGTTGTTGTAGTATCCAGCATGTCACCAGACATTCCTGGATATATCTTCAAGGATATTTTGCACCATCAGCAGCCACATTATCTTGTACTGTACTCTCCTCTGTCAGCTTTTATGGAACACTTGTATACCCATTGACTTTTACCATGCCGACTTTGTTGGTGTAGTTCCAGCAGTTTCAAAGGAGATAGTGCTCTAACAGACTGCCTGCTATTTTGCACATTAGTATTAGATCATTAGAAACTTAATTAAAAAATGAAGATTTAGGGTGCCTTGTTGTGATTCCTGTAGGACTTTCTAAATGCTGTAGTTCCTCAGCTTTGCCAACTATTAGATGTTGTGCCACACCCACCCCATGCACGAGTCATCAGCTGGTTCTACTAAACGTGTGCATGTGTTTTCTCGCTTATCTCTAAAACATTGGTCAATTTGAGACCATTTCAGGCACCCACTTGTTTATGAATGCATGTATGTATATACATATATAAACCATTTTAACATTTCACTGGTATAGAAAAGCAAAACTATGTCAGTATTATTAGCAAGAACTCTCACAGCAGCCAGATAAAAGCTCAGCATAAAAATTGACTGAGCTTTGCTCTTCATTTGAGAAGAACAGTTCTTGATTAATTGAAATGTGCACTTCTTCGTCAATTTAAATGTGTGTGGAGGAAGTGTTGTCAGCTTATCATTTGCAGAGGAGGAGAAAGCAAGGGGGAAGGAGGGCTTCAGCCCCAAATTTATCATAGTGGGGGCTGAACCCCCCCCCCCCCCCACTCCCCATCTCAGAGCACCTATTTTTTCAAATGCTTTACATTAGCAGCAATGCTTTACATCACTTGTATTATTGGTATCCAAGATCAGTTATTAGGAAAATCCCTAGTTAGTATAGAAAATAGTATACACTTTTAGTTACAGATACACTAACATCCATTCATTCATACATTGAGAATCACACTAATAATAAACTAAAGCTATATACAGATTGCAGAAGCAATACAAGTTTGGTAACTTTGCAGCTGAAACAATTTATATTGGATGTAATCAAGAGCAATCAACAGTGAACAGTTCAATTTGTCCATCTATTGGGTGAATTGAAATTAGAGTGTCAAATGGATTCTGTTGGATTGCTTAAGCTTCCTGACAAAAGAGCAACCTTCAAGCATTACTATGTCAAGAACAGGCTTAAGATGTGGCTGTGAATTGACAAGAAGAAGATCTGATGTGGCACAAGATTTTGAAAAGATAATTCAGTTACAGTAGCAGTGTATTCTTGTGCACATTCACCTAATCTTTGCTTAAGATATTGGAAGACAGCTTCCATGTATTCAGAATGCTCTTGAAATAGTCAAAGAAATCGGTAAGCTAATTTTATTTTCCTCCAAAGTATTGCATCTTTTTTTCAATTAAGTAACAAGAGATTAGTAGAGATGTAACTAAACTAGAATCATTATGTACCACCAGATCGACTCCAAGATTATTGCCATGGAAGATATTCTTTTAGAGTCTTTGGAAGGAATCTATTCAGAATGATGAATAGATTTGAAAGCAGGTGGTTTATTGCAATCATTGGAGAAGTTTATTCCCTTGTTTTGAATGAGACCAGTTACCTTCATTTTAGTGCAGCAGAGCAAACTTCCCCCTATTACGAAAAAATAAACCGGTATGGTTTTGCACGATGCTCTTTCTGCTGTTGATGCTGCCAAACAATTTTACAACATAATATTGTCTGGAAATAATTTCAACAGATTTTATGATAAGACTGTAACCACTTCTGAGGAGCCAATATTGACCTTCAAGAATTGCCTCGATACCTAAGACCAGATCGAAAATGGGAGTTAGCCAAATGTATTTACATCTACAAAAGTATACTTCCTGGCAATTTAACTTAAATCATGTGATCTACTCCATTGTGAGCTAAAAGATTGACTTAATGAGCACATTCCCTCAGTCCTGGTGATTGAAAACCCTGAAGAATGCAGCAAATGGTTATGAATGAAAGAGTTGAATAAATCCTGCTACGAAGATGTTGATTAGCAAAATAATTCTAACTTCACAAAACATAATCTAGTAGTGGAACCTTGAAATAAAGGAAATAGGTTTAATAAAAAATTTTTGTCTAGCAATGAAGAAAGTTCAAACAGATGCTACAGCTCTCTCATCTATATTTAACAATCCTAGTTATCTCTACAGCATCAAAAATAGGCCCTTTACTGGAAGAAGTGTCCCAACTTCTCTACAATGACAAAGATGAATCGTAATTGTTGGGTGCTTCTATATATTCACAAATATTTGCAGACAATTTTTTTCCCTTTAGATTAGTTGTGATGGTAAAAACTTTTATCATTGATGAGAGGGAAGGATTTTTATAAAAGTTATAGTATGTACATTTTCCTTTATTATTAAAATGTCCTATATTAAGCATACTTATTCCAATTTGCAGTGATTCCCCTACCCTTTTAAGCCTTGATAAGTATTGATCCTCCAAAATAACTTAAATTTCAGCCCCTTCCCCCCTACTTTTTATATGCTGTCTCCTCCCTTGGCTTGGGCTTATGGTCTTTCATAGAACATTAACTTCCATATCCATCAATGACAGAGTAGCAAACCACATACCTTAATCTGAAATAATTAGGGTATTACATAATGTGTCTCTCTGCAACCACTGAACATGGTGAGCAAGGTTCAGAACATATATCTTGCACTTTTCAGTAATTTTGTTCCAAGAAAATTAGTAGTCAGTGGAGTTTCCTACACTACCTTGTAAGACTCATATTCCTATTGATTTAAGCACTTGATGAGTAGTCCACTGTTCCCTCAATGTAACTACGAGCAGAGAAGACAGTGAAGACTGTTAAAACCTATTGGAGTGTACTAAAGATCCCTCCATACTCAACTCAGTGTTTTGCCCTATGCTGAAGATACCTCACCAGGAGGAATACCTCCTGACACTAGTCCAAGTCCTTATCTCAGTCAAGCAAGATTGTGATTCAAAGCCAAACAGGAACTTCCATTTACCAAACAAACTATTTAAAAAATGGACTTAATACTGAGTTAGAAGGGGAGATGTGAAATAATGTATTCATAGCTATTATATATTACATCCTGTTTCCTGTAGAATGTGCCTAAATTAGAGTCATTATAATTTACCTCCTTGGATAATATAAGAAATAAAATTCACAGAGAAATACAATAGAAACATCCAAATTAAATATTTAAATTGATATATTTTCATATTGCAATAGCAGTACCGAGCTAAGCAAGTAGCTTACATGCTTATATGATAATATTTAACTATTTAAGATATTCACCAGGGACTGGGATGAAGCAAATTATGAAGATTGTAGCGACAGATATATTCTAAATATTCGCATTCAAAACAAGCTAATTATTATTATAAAAATAATTAGCTTGTAGCTAAATCTCAGACTGGGGTAATACAAAATATGTAATTAGATAAAATATTCATATTGTAATAATAATAATACTTAATCAAGCTGAATCATCCAATGTAATGTTAAAATTAAAAGATTTTTCATTATAATAACAATGTATGTATAATTCACAGGCTTAGATTTTATAAAGTATTCAGATCTGATTGACAGGCCTAGTAGAAACATTCGAGTTTAAATTTAATTTGATTAATTTTCTTTTAAAACTATAATAACAATTATTAGCTGTGTAAGTAACTCACTTGTCCATGTGACAGATGATATGTCAATTGAACAGAAAGGCACAGTAGAAACATCAACTGAAATATCTACATTTTTATTACATTTAAATTAAAAAAAATTAAAAATTATTAATTTTGGCTCACATATTTCCACTCTTTTATTTTACACTGGTGACTTAATATACATAGTAACACTCACCCCAGCCATTCTTGCTTAATCTTGGACTTCTTCACTATAAATAAATTATATATATATATATACAAAACCAAACCAGGCAAATCTAAGGCCATATTTGGATTCAGTGCATTCATGTGCATGTCCATGAACCAATGAATCTATGAAATGGTGAGTTTTGAATGTTTGCTATTTTGCAAGCCATTATCAAAGAATATACTAACCATTGGAATACTCACGCCAAAAAAAAAAAAAGAAAAAAAAAGAAAAGAAACTTCTAAAAGAAGCCAAAAAAAATAAATATTAGCGGGGGAAAAACAAACCATAACAAGTGTAACAACAACAGGAACTCCACAGCAAATACTAGTACACACAAACTCTCAAAAAGTTAAACATTGAGTTCCTACTCAAACCTTTAAAGTATGCTGTCCACTAAAAGTATTCTCAAGACAGAAAAAAGTAAGTTGCACACCCCATAACCAACATTTACTAAACCAGAACAATATCAAAGAAATTTACCCCCCCCCCCCCCTCAATCTGTCTGGTATGACATATTCAATAAGATTTCATTTTCAAATTTGGAACCAGTTCCTACAGAAACACCCTCCCAGGAATTATTCCACAAGAAAATCAAAATGTAAATTGTATTCATACATAAATATCAAATAAATAGACAAACATGTCATATTTCATTCCCATCCCTTAGTGTTACTCATGAAATCTTTAACAAACAGCAACATGAAAATTATCAAGCTGCAGTTGTCATACAATTAATTTTACACAGGTAACCACACCATGTAGAATAAACCATTGACACCACACACACACACACACACACACCCACCCACCCACCCACCCACCCACACACACACACATACACACACACACACACTGCAACTACACAAAAGCAAACAACAAACCCTGCATGTTGATATTTATTGGATTACCGACAAAATTTAGTCTTTTCTTTACAAAAATCTTAAACAAACATCCACACTTAATTGACAACCTGCAGTAGTTATTTCAAGCAGGTGTAGCACTTACAACCGTGCCATGTACATTCTGCTATGAATTGAAATAAAAAGCCACCAAAGTACAAGCACCCATACCATCAAAAATGTTTCATTTAAAAATAGCACTGCCAACCAGTCCAACTCAATAAATGCACAAACACCAGGCAAACTTGACTTATCAAGTCACTTCTGAATAACCACCAAAATCTGATTATACACTTCAATAACTGAATATCCCATTAAACCAAGAAAATATTAGTAACAACTAAATCAACCACACCTCTATTAATTGAACAGGTCATCTCATTCAATCCAAACAACAACTTCAAGGACAATCAAGGACAATCAAGGGCAATAGAAGGTATGTTATAAAGCTACAATTATTTACCTACAGATTCCTCGTTATTTAACCATTCAACATATATTACAGAAACATGCCCAAAGGAAGAATAGACATTCAGGCCAAATAACTTAAAAAAGGCAAGACAAATAGGCTCAATAGAATCATAGAATCACACTACCAGATAGATGAACCACTGGAAGCATCATTAACAAAAGCAACATTCATAACTACAGTGAATGATTATCAGACAAATAAACTTCATGAAACAATAACAAAGGCACCCAGCATGACCGAAAAAATCATAAATGAATAGATAAAATTCAGAAAATAAATCTTGGCAGCACAAATATAGAAACAGCATCAACAGAAACAACAAACCTCACTTGGCTAAAGGCAGGCTTCTAGTATGATACTGCCATAAATTATGCAAGCAATAACAAGGAGACTATTGGAATGATGAAAGATGTGTGCCAACACTGCCAATGAACATCATCACTGAATTGCAAGAAATGCTCCATCATAATCATGCCTATGTAAACATATTTAAGTATGCTCTGGAGAATATTGAGCTGACAGACCACAAAGTAACAATTAGGGCGAATCCAAGGGCAATAGCAGATACTTTATAATACTATAACCATTTACTAATTGATTTTATGTGGAACCATTTCACTTGCCCTTCAGGTAGACATGCCCATAATTTTTTTTTTTTTTTTTTTTTTTTTTTTTTTTTTAACACCCAGAATTTATAGAATAACATCAAAAAGCAAGTGAAGTAGGATCAACAGCCACAGAAATTCATGACCAGAGCGGTGAATTTCAGGAAAAGGAAGTAACAAACATATGGTGGACTTCAGAAAACAACAGCAACCGAATGAACTACCATGCAAACAGCAATAACAGAAATAAACTGGCTAAAGGCAACTTTCCGATAAGACACAGCCCAAAAATTATTCAACACAGCACTAAATGACCACTGGAAGAACAGCAGAGGTGTGCCAACACTTTGAGGCTCAGAAATAGGAAAAACAGTGACAAAGACTTTGCTGCTATAGTGGAAAAGTCAAGCCAGCACTCACTAATGTGACCCCAGAGGTAATGTTGAGGCTACTCCAATAAAACACTGCAGCAGCCAAGCATTCCATAAGAAATCTCAAAAGTACAACTCCACCTTCCAGACATTATTACTACAAATCTATGATATACTGATATACACTGTCCCATTCTATAACGATAGAACCCAACTCCATAACTTACTCTATTACACTCATTGGAAACATTTCTCTATTATATAAAGTGATCGACACAATCTTCTTATACTAATACAGCTGGTTATGTTTATATATATATTATTTCATATTATTTTTATATATATATTTATATATACATATATATGTATATGTGTCCAGATAACCTGCCAAATGGCTGTAAGGAATTGACAATGAATTTTCATAAGATATTTTTGTGACCACAGCCCACAAAGTTGGGCCTGGCAAGCAATGCAGCTGAAGGCCAAATTTATTTGATAAAAAAATAAAATAAACTGAACAAATGAAATCAATAAAATAATATACAAATATAAATTTATAACCCCAAATTAATGTCAATAAAGTAAACAATTTAGTGACATTAGTGGGCTGAAAAACCACCCACAGGGTGGGTTTTTCTATAGTATCTATATATAATCAAAAGAGGGGATTGTGAAAAAAAAACCAAAAAAAAAAAACTTGAAGGAACTAAAACAGGCAAATCTGGGGCCATATTTGGACTTAGTGTGTCCATGTTCATGTCCACAAACCTAGGAATCCATGAAATGGTGAGCTTTTAAATCTTAGCCTGTTTTGCAAGTCATCATCAAGCAATAGGTTGGATACTCACACAAAAACAACAACTTTTCTCAACAAAAAAATTAAAAAAAAATGAAAAGATCAATGAAAAAATCCCCAAAAGTAGTGTCCCTCATAAACCAAAAACAAAACAAAAACAAGGCTAAAAACAAAGCAAAAACAAGGCTAACAAATGAAGGAAAAAAGGTCAAAGAAAAACAAAGCATAACAAGTATCCCTTCCACTTTCATGAGAAACAAAGTAGAAAAGAAAGATCAAAGAAATAACTGAAGTTAATAATCATCCCTTCTATGGCAACACAGACACTCTACAAAACAGACAAATAGACAGAAATCCTCCACACCTACCCAAAGAGTTCCTACTCAAACCTATACAAGATATTCTGTGCACTAATAGTAATCTCCAGTTGGAGTAAGTAAGTTGTACACCAGTTGTGAACCAGAAGAATATAAAGGAACCAGAAGAATATAAAGGAACCAGAAGAATATAAAGGAACCAGAAGAATATAAAGGAACCAGAAGAATATAAAGGAACCAGAAGAATATAAAGGAACCAGAAGAATATAAAGGAACCAGAAGAATATAAAGGAACCAGAAGAATATAAAGGAACCAGAAGAATATAAAGGAACCAGAAGAATATAAAGGAACCAGAAGAATATAAAGGAACCAGAAGAATATAAAGGAACCAGAAGAATATAAAGGAACCAGAAGAATATAAAACTCATTCCCCCAAACTAAAATGTAAACAAAAGAAAGAAGCTTTGGGGCAGAAATCCTCCACACCTACCCAAAGAGTTCCTACTCAAACCTATACAAGTTATTCTGTGCACTAATAGTAATCTCCAGTTGGAGTAAGTAAGTTGTACACCAGTTGTGAACCAGAAGAATATAAAGGAACCAGAAGAATATAAAGGAACCAGAAGAATATAAAGGAACCAGAAGAATATAAAACTCATTCCCCCAAACTAAAATGTAAACAAAAGAAAGAAGCTTTGGGGGAGCTGCAGGAGATACAAAGCTCCCCACCCCCCACCAATCAACCACTAATTGCAGCTGGACCTACTATCACCTTTGTCTGGCTCATTGCAGCTACAACTTTTTAAAGCAGGTGGTGTATGGACACAATAATGAGGTTGAAAATACAAACAAAACTAATTAAAGCTTAAATACAAATATATAGGAATATCAAGACCATACTTTTTTTTTAGCCAAAACCCACTCATTTATGAATAAAAAACATTTACATAGACAGGAAATTAAATTATTTACAAAAAAATTTTTTGTTTATAAACCAAGTTACATTCCAGGGCCAATTCTATTGACAGCAACTACTTCTAGCACAACTGAATAAATTTTATTTTTTTTATTTTATTTTTTATTTTTATTTTTTTTAAAGAGGTAAGAAAAAGGAAAAAAATTTTTTTTTTTTTTTTTTAAATTAAAAAACAACAACAAACAAATGAATAAAAAATATTAAAAATAAAAGGCTACTAAAATGAAGTGCTGCCTGCAACAACACAAAAAGAGAAGTTAAAAGTTTGCTAAAGCAAATTGAAGATCATATAGGAAAAATTATATATTACTAAGGACTATCATACAAGATTCAAAGGTTTACTTCTACTAATCACATATGCCAAGAAAAAGAAAAACAACACTAAGCAGAAAAAATCAAAAGCCAAACAACTAAAACAAAGAGAGGTCAAGTGAAGTGTACAAGGACATAAACTTGAGCTTCAAGCAGTATCCAACAGGCAGATACATGGACTAATTCATGAGACAACAGAAATATCTACCAGACATACACTAAGGCACAAGAATGAGATGGTAGAGGAATACCACTCATGTGTGCAACAAATTTCTATCCAACAAACACTGTGGCACCAGACTGAGACAGAAGAGGAACACCAATCACACTTACAAGACATGTCAACCAGACTGAAATTAAGACTACATTTAGAAACAAGAAATGACTATTGCTTACTTCTACAACAAATACTGAACAGACAAGCAATGAGAGTAGCCTCCTCTAACACATGTCCTCTTTCAAAGCATGCCCTCTTGCTATCCTGTAAAATCTGTCTTCATAATTGACATGTCCTCCAGTAAGACATATCCTCCTTTAAAACATGACTTTCAGAATTACATATCCTCCTGTAAAACATGCATTCCAGTAAGATACATCTCCCTGAAAGATATGCCATCCTAAAGACATGCACCCCTGCAAGACATGTCCCCTCCCATAATACATGTCCTCCTACAAAGCATTACCTCCCACAAGAAATGTACTCCCCTAACACAGTTTCGTTACCAATACATATATATACATATATATATAAATAAATATATATAAATATATATATATATATGTATGTGTATATACATATGTACGTATATGCACATACACATGCACACACATAATACATATATGCACATGCACACACTACTGCATTAGTGGGTTAGAAATTTGCAAAATTCATTGTCCCACACTATAGACTAGTGGGTTATAACTTGTTTTAGACACAATGACCTTACAAGTCCACTAGTTTGTGCCGTTTGACTATCATTGCCTTTTATTAGACATTAACCAGTGACTTTGCATGTCAACTAGCTAGGTCTGTTTGGTTTAATTGGTCACCAATCCTACAACATCCTCTGCAGCATCTGTGCACAGCTAAAATGGTGACTGTTGCCTAGAGGATCAGCTTCACACTGGGGTGAGAAGTGGGGGTGGGGGGCACTCAAATAAGATAATTAGACAAGATAAGCATATTGGTTCCAAGCATTGACAAGGTAGCACTACTGGAGGTTACTAAAACATAGTTGATAATGGATCTAACTATCAGGGTTCAAACGTCAGGCACAGTTATCTAATACTGGAAGGGCAGCATTATCATTGCACAAGTGATCCATGGTTGTGGCATAAAAATAGTCAGATGGGACCAAAAAAAGGAAACTCTTTCTGAATAATACAAAAAAAAACCAAAAAAAAAACACAACTTAAATGGCCAACTTTTAAAGAGAAGGTAAACATTTTTGTATTTCATTTGCTAAAACAATTTTGGGTCACTCAGACACAAAACTTGAATCTTTTGACTCTAAACTGTGAACCAAACCAATTTTTAGGCAGCATTGATGTACTAATTACAGTGGGGCTGCACAATTCATTTGCTTTCACTTCAGTTAATAATTTAACCCAATGAAATCTCAATAACAAAAAGTTAATAGATAGGAGTCCAAAATGGCTTGTTACACATACTGGATGATCAACCCTACAAAGAGTTCAAGGGTCAAAATTTAAATTAATTATTGAGCAACACCTTGAAAGAGACCCTATCATTTGGAGGGAGTGAATTGTTTGGTCCCAGTGAAGGCACCTAATATTAATTAATTTTTGTTGACACTTGAATTACTGCTAGTATTCATTGACATTCACAAAATATTTCAAAAAAATATTTTACCACTTCTTAAAAAAAATCAACAAGCAACACTATTACATAGCAATTTTCTGGCTAATCTATCCCTAACCCTGGAGGAACTAACATCTATCTCCATAGTTTCATCATTTTCATAAACATTTGTGGTATTAAACAGTTCCATTAGATTGCAAATGTTTACTCTCCTTATCATCAAATTGTAGAGCTGTTCTAAATCTGATCAGAGCTTCTAACATTGGAAATTTCCATAAAAAATATTTTTGTATAAACTATTGTAAAGTTATCTTCCATAATGACACAAAACTCTAAATAAAAAGGAGAATTGATCAGGTGAATTAATATAATTTAAATAAATTGCTTGGTCTAAATCAACCATAACTTTGAAATAGAACATTCAATTCTCTAAAATTTTGGAAATAGCAGAGAGATGGATGGAAAAAATCCTGAATTACAACTAAAATTGTATTGAATAGAAATCTATGCAACAATACTTATTAATGTCAACCATTTATTCAAAAAAAAAACCAAAAAAAAACAAAAAAAAACAAAAAAAAACACCAAAAAAAATCTCAATTCAGTTTAACTTTTTATAAATTTTTTTTTTTTTTTTTTTTTTTTTGGAAGCTAACCACTTCCCCCCCCCCCTTAAAAAAATCAATGACAAAAAACCAGACTTAACTTTGTAAAAAAGAAAGGACAAATCCCACCTATTAAGAAAAACGAAAAAAATAAAAAAATGAAAAAATTAAAAAAAAAGAAAACAACAAAATAACTAAAAATACTCTGCAGCAAATCAACATAATCACCTTATCTATTTATTTACATTCTATTAATAGACTCACCTTCAATAATGACTGTTTCTATTCCAGATTCACTCAACTCTCTTTCTCTCTAACCAGAATACTATTTCAGAAAAATACAATAATTATAGCACGTACAGACTGAACTGTGCGGGATTTGCAGGATCTGGCTGCTATAAATGGACACATCCACGGATGGTGTCCACCGGATGTGTTGTGGCCCGAAATACGTCATCTGGATCCAACTGATATATATAAACAATCACTCAGAAAACTAAAAAACAAAAAACAAAAACAAAAACAAAAGAATTTTTTTCCGTGTCATACCGTAAGATTTATTTCTTTTGCGTAGGAAATCTATGGTTGATTGAAATAAAAAAAAAAAAAAAAAAAAAATTGGAGTTCTCCATAAGAGGGAAGTTGCTCTAAATTGTGCTGGCCAACTGCTACATTATGGTAGTGGTGCATATTTTAAAATATTTGTAGAACTGTTTATTGTTGTCTCTTCCAACTATTTATTAGGATGAAAAATTAATATTATGTGGCTGTCCTTTTTTTAAATTTATTTATTTTTTTAAATATCACTTAGTTGATGGGGTTATGAGGGCTCCCTTTTTGTGTATCAACTTAAGATAGAAGAAATAATAATGCCAAGGTTTTTGTGGGAAGAGATTCTGTGCACAGCTAGGGTGGTTAAAAATTGAGAAAGATGTAGATACTGGAGTTAATGCTAAGTGAGAATGCTAGATGATTTTTTTTTTTATAAATTTAAATTGAGTTTTCATTTAGTACACCAATGTGAGATTTCGTAGATATGATTTTGGCAGGTTGCAATAGGTAAATTGTACTTGATATCCTTCGCAAATATCAGTGTGTGAAAAAACGTAATATATTGAAGAAGGTCAGTAGACATGTAGTTTAGCGCTCTGGGTGGTCACCTTCTAAAAACTCAGGCCCAAAAAACGTGTTTACCGGAAGATCCTCCATTTGAATTAAATAAAGTATTGGTCTTCTTCCTTGTGCAAAAAAAAAAAAAAAAAAAAAAAAAAGAGGGGAAAAAAAAAAGAAGATAAATATAATATTTCCCCGTTCAATTTTAAATTGTATCATGTTAGCTGGAGCTCTGCGTGACCGTCGTCTGCTGGAGTGTGTCACTGTGTAACTGTGACTAAGCGCCTCCTACCCTTTCCGTGAATCTCTCAAGTCCCACGTGTATTAAATGGAAGCAAGATGGCTGCTGCCTGGAGTGGTGGTTTTCTCTGATACTTCAAGCTGGAGTGTTCACTTCCTATATCTACCACCAGTGGTTATGGTGATGTTGATGTGAGCCATGTAGCTATGTTCAGTAATTTTGGATGCACTTATGTCAGTGATAATCTTAGGTTGGGACCTTCTGCTGGTTATGAAGGTTTAAATCATCATGATGTAGATGGTAATGGTGATCCTGATATTGTGACATCTAGTTTAACTTAATATGGAGACAAGGCTTGCTGGGAGAAGAGGGTAACTTCCAGAAGTGTTGGTCTTCCAAAATACCTGAAGGCACAATGTCCACTGTCCATTTCTATTGTCAGTAGTGATTATGTTGCTGATGTGAACCACATAATTGTAATTAGTACTATTGATGGCAGTGGTGAAAATCTTAGCTTCGGATCAGCTACTAGTTGTGCAAGTTTGAACCATCTAGATTGTAATGGTGGCCCTGACAGTTCATCTCAAAAAATTAAGATATTTTCTTTTTTATTACGCCAATAACCACTACTGAAATAATTAGTGTTGTAAATTCTTTGGATAAGGATTAAATCTTTAGATTTTTATACATTTTGTTTCTTCCGAAGCTTTTTTTTCCCCTAGAAATATATTGTATAACAGTTCTTTCAGGAGAAAATTTAAAGGCCTAAAAAACATTTTTGGTCGGTATATTATAAGGTATTGATTGGATGGTAGGTTTTGTAGTTTCTTTAGTTTGTTTGTAAAAGATAGGAGTATGTATGAAATTCTAGTCAATACACCTTTTAAATAATGTGTCAATATATATAAAATAAGAGTCATTCCTCTAATCTGCACCATCTTAATGCAATGGGATATTCAAGTGCTTTCTTCCAATCTGTGGAAAGTCCACAGCACAACGTAGATGTATGCATTAATTCTGCACTGGCTAAAACTATTGAGGAAAATAGACATAATTCATTGTTCTGCCCAGCGTATTTTATTTTGTGGACAGCAACACCTGGCATTTAGGGGAGATGGTGGACCTTGATATAATGGTTAGTAGGAAATTTCTTAGCATAAATGAAGTTATTCAATTGGCTAAGCATAATTCCATCATAAATGCTCACCTTGAAAGACCTAAGCTAAAAATATACCATGTATGCATCATCACGTGTACAAAATGAAATAATTACTATGGGTAAGAACATGATTAAGAAATATTTAGCTGATAAAATAAGAAGTGTACATCATTTTTTGATACTGGTAGATTAAATAAATTCTTTAAAAAAGAAGTATTTGATTTCTGTCTTCAGTTTGTAAACTATGACATCAGAGAGGACTTTATGCAATATGCCAAATTAACTAGAGTTACTGGCTAGGTTATTGCTACTTGTGTCTTCACTAGCCATAACCAATTAGGTCTGGATGTCAAAAATGTTTAAGGACAGGGGTATGATGGTATGATGGAGCATCCACTATGTCTTGTGAGTGGAATGGATTGCAAATTGACTGGCTATGCTCTATGTGTAAGATATAGAATGCTATCATCATCACAAATTTATTTCTGGCCAGCAACACTTGGTATATTCATTGGTATATTCATCATGCTGACTGGGTTAGTATAAAAACAAAAACCAACAAATATTAAAACCAATACACCTTGTGTCCATTACACCTATTGTTAAGAATTAACATATCTGGATTTTAGTATTCCATCCTTCTAATTAACAGATAGTATGTATTATATTGAAACAGAAGAAACAGAATATTTTATAACTCTACATTATGTTGATATTTTATGAATATTTTTAAAACATTCCATAGACTTTTTAAATCAAAAGTGAACATGTGATAAAGTCAAAGTGTTTTTTTATATACCATTTTAAACATTTTTAGCCTTATATACAAAAAGGAAGAAGTGTGCCTCCCCATGTTCTTCACATTCAAGTTGTGTTTGCATGGCCTGTAGCTCAATTCTTTTTTCTGCATAAATAAAATTTTTGACTTTTCTTTTAAAAGTATGGAGAGGGGTGTGGCCATATAGACATGCTTGTAACTTTCCCTGGTGAAACTGATTATAAAATTATATGGGTTTGTGGTCTAACCTCAACTGCTCAAGCATGAATCGAGGATGCCCAGACAGACAGTGAGACAGACAATTCGTACATCATGGTATAGATATTACTTTGTAGAACTTTTTCAGTATATGAGTTGTTCACAAATTTGTCTTTCTAATTAATAAAAACATTATCACTCTGATTACTAAATGGGTCCAATTTAATGATGAGTTGCCTTTGCACTGCGACAGAACCTTTCTAGTAAATATTGAAGGATGTCTGTGTCCACCATAATCTGCATCAATTTCTATGATCCACCTCTATAAAAAAAAAATATATATATATATAAATATATATGTTATAACATTATGTAGGACTGTTTTTCCATTATGCATGGCCAATTTTTTTGTATGGTACTTTGCTATAATACTTGAGAATGTGGGACGCTTAAACATGTCATGAAGCATTTCACTGGAAAGTATCTGAACTAAGATTTCATATGGCAATAATATTAAGGGTAGGGGGTGAGCGACAACAAAATGATGGTATACATTAAATATATCATGAATAATTAATGAGAAAAAGGTTCCTCACCCCCCTCCCCTCTCCCACTTAAAAAAAAAGAAAAAGAAAAAAAAGAACCCCATTTTAAAAAAAACCCTGCCTACGGGCCTGGTGGGTGTGTGTATGCATGCGTCTGTGTGTGTGTGTGTGTGTGTGAGTGCATGTGTGCATGCTTATATGAATGTAAGTATGTATGTATGTATGTATGTATGTATGTATGTATGTATGTATGTATGTATGTATGTATGTATGTATGTATGTATGTATGTATGTATGTATGTATGTATGTATGTATGTATGTATGTATGTATGTATGTATGTATGTATGTATGTATGTATGTATGTATGTATGTATGTATGTATGTATGTATGTATGTATGTATGTATGTATGTAGGTAGGTACGTATGTACGTATGTATGTATGTATGTATGTATGTATGTATGTTTGTATGTGTTGTATTTATGTATGTATGTGTGTATGTATGCATGTATGCATGTATGTATGTATGTATGTATGTATGTATGTATGTATGTATGTATGTATGTATGTATGTATGTATGTATGTATGTATGTATGTATGTATGTATGTATGTATGTATGTATGTATGTATGTATGTATGCATGTATGCACGCATGTATGCATGTATGCATGTATGTATGTATGTATGCATGCATGCATGTATGTATGTATGTATGTATGTATGTATGTATGTATGTATGTATGTATGTATGTATGTATGTATGTATGTATGTATTTTCGTTGCCTCCTCCAGATGCCTGTACTAATCATCCAGAAATATTCTGGGGTTCTCACAGGACCGCTGGCTCCATTCAGGGAAATGTGGCTAGGGCAAGGGTATCCATTTAATAAACTTTTCTATTCTTGAGGAACCACCCACATTAGTTATAACAGCAAACATTTGTGTTTCCATAGTGTAATCAATTAGTTAAAACTCCAATTTGGACAAAAATGTGAAGATGTATGCCACTACTCCAAATATTTTTAAACTGTATTACTGTCAGAGCCACTGGTGGAAAACCATCTACCAAGACTAGTGATTCTGCCTCAGGAGAGTGGAATGGCTGCAACAGTCATGGAAGCAGACAAACAGAATAAGGAAGTTATTGTGAGAATGTGGCTTATGGTTTACTGTTAATGAGTAAACATGGTTACAGTAAGGAATAGATATTTTAAGTACAAGGAACAATATGAGAATAGTTATTTTGAGAACACATTTGATAAAGAATTAGCCTGTAAAGTATAAAAGGACACGGCTAACTGTCATTAATTAGTTCTCAGTCCTACTAGATCATAAGTTGTACTGAATCACTTGTCATATCTCCAATATGTGCAAGTACTGTGAAAGTTTCTAACTGATACCAGCAGTCCACTGGAACAGATATATATGATACTTTAACTGACTGAAACTCAGAGTTGGGATCCACTGCTCAACAGATGGGCAAGTGGATAGCCTTAGGGTATTATATATAGTGAGATTGCAAGTATTCTAAGGAGCGGTGTCTCTACATTCTGGTGGTCAGAATAACACTGTCACTGTCAATTTTTTTCCTCCCCTTTTATAAATTTTATGTTAGCGAAAGATTCATTTCCATTGTGTATCTATATGTGCAGGCCAAAATGTTTTTGATTTTCTCTGACTAAAGTATTTGTTAAAAATCCATTCTTGACAGACAACAAATATTATATGGATATATACCCCACTTCCCCCACAATTCTGAGTGTTCCTAGACCTGTGTGCCATAGGTAATTATTATATAATAGTTCATATGTAATCTCATCCCATTCAAAATGTCATGTGTAGAGGAATGTGTGTTCACAAATCACAGAAAAATTTCACAAGGACACTAATCACTAGAGATGCATCATAATCCCTACTTGAAATGGGGCAATGCCTCCCATATCCCCATCCCCACTACCTCTATGTGTATGTCTGTATGCATATCCGCTATCTTCTCACAGACCTTGGGCCTCTCAGGTTTCAATATCAGGGGGTCAGGGGATTATAGATATCACCCTGGGGTGGTTTATGGGTAGTTTAGTGAAGAGAAAGAAATCAAAGAAAGATTGAAAAAGTGAACCGCAGCAGTAATGATTCTTGTCATGTTAGAAACACTGATCAGTTGGCAAGAATGAACAATATACAAGTTCAATTTATGACTGGCAAAATGAATATGATAGTTTGATATATTTTGTGTGAATTCTTTTGGCCGCCCCATTTCTTAATCTTTGTATTTTTTCAGCACTTTATATGCTTGCCCCCAACACAGGTTCATTTCCAATCTAAACTTATGTAAAGTGGAAAAAATAAGCTTTCCCAACTGTTTTCATGTACTTCCATGTTCATAGATTACAATGCAAGAAAATCTGCCATAACTTCCATAATATTCCATTAGCATATCTAATTACTCAATTCATCTACACTAACTGTAAAATGTCTCAATGCAAACTTGGATATCTGCCAATAATTTCTTTTTGAGTCCACTTACTGATTGTACAAATTAATTTATTCTGTATGATATTAAAGGCATACATCCAATTTTTAAGTACTGAAAAAAGATGTTCTTTTAGTGCGACATCTCCACTCCCTATTCAAAATATTCAACAATGACAAAATTATTAGAAGCCAAAGAGCTTGATTTTCTACGTCACCTCAGTGCTATATCCAGTGGGCCACAAAATATTATGGTCATAATATATAATTTTATGCAAATCCAATCAATCATAATTCATTTGGCAATTCTCTGTAAGCCAGATCAATGTTTCTGGAACAGTAGCCTTTTCAATAACTGCTAATAAGAGAGGAGGCCAGAATCTCAAGAAAATGGCCATCAATCTACCAACTGATTTTTCCAGTGATGGCCAAATATATGACACCCAGTCACACATAGTAGTAACGAACAGATGAAAATTTTATCAGCTAGAGGGACATGAGTGGAATGAACAGGTATTATGTACAAAATGCTGTGTACTGTGAAATATAGCATGATTAAATTTTTAAAATGTTTATGAGAAGAAATAAGTAAACTATTTCATTATATTAAAAAAAAAAAATGAAAAAAAAATTTTCAATGAAATAAAAAATACTACAAATATGTCCACCAAGCAGTCATCAAAGATGGGCCTGAATATAATTATGGCATTGACTATCAGTCCAGCTCATGTGAGAAAAAAGAGATCTTAATTTGATTAGGTTTAGTTTCTTTGTAAAATAACACATCATTCCACACTATCTTATTCTAGATATGTTAATATCTCTTCTTTTTTGGAGTTTTTAATTCACAAAATCCACTTGGTGTGATGTTCTTCATGTTCCTGTGTCCTTTTAGTAGGTATAAGATGTGCGGGGAATCAGTGAGAAAATTATTCAGCTATTAATAACTCTCATATTATCTAATCATAGCTCTATGTAATAAATGGATATGAACATCCAAAGGATCTCACCTGGCAGCCTTCCATTATCTACTTGTATATTAAAGTAAAGAACATCTTGCTACAGTCCCCAAAAATTCCATGTATATTTTTAATATCATACAAAACAATTAATTTGTACAATCAGAAAGTGGACTCAGACAGTTAATATTGGCAGACATCCAAGTTTCTATAGAGGTATTTTATAGTTAGTGTAGATGATCTCAGTACACTAAAATATAAAATATGGGCAGATGTTCAAGCTTGCATCGAGGAATTAATAATTATCAAATATGATGCAGTAATTAGATTTCTAATGGAAGTTGTAGAATAGTTTCTTAAACTAGTACACTAGCACACTATGAACATTGAAACTACAGGAAAGCACTTTGGTTGTCTTACTTTATCTACTCCACACAAGTTTGGGGTGGGAATGAACCTGTGTATGGGGCAAAGGGTATGACAGTGCTGATAAATAGATGGATTAAGCAATGGAGAGGTCAAGATAATTTACACAAAGTTCTTCAAACAATTATATTTTCATTGTGCCTGCCATGAATTGAATGTGTGCTTTGATCCTTCTTGTAAGCTTGGTGGACCACTTTCATTCCTCTTTTATGCTGCAGAAATCACTTCAGTTTCATGTTGCATCCCGTAAAATCAAACTGTTTTCTTTATATAATTCTCATTACAATTGAGTGAATGAATTCTCTTGAAGTAATACTTAAATTGTTTGAACATTTTTGACACTTGCTAACATAGCAGTAAATGTGGATCATAGATGGAATAGAGATACTGCATCACTAGCAGCAGCATTTGACCTTACCACCATGAAAAATGAATTTTCCTTCACTATTGGTAAACAACAGGTTTACAACAAAGAAACAATGACAAACAACCTATTGAAGTTAGCTAGAATATAATGCACACAACTGTTTAAATATTATAGTTATAGCTATCTAGTTTATAAATAATAATTTAGTCTTATATCAAAGCTAACAATGTGGATTCTTATTTTTTTTTCCTGGTGTGTTTGGTGTTCTTTTTACCTTGGTTGCAATGTACACCCCTAATTGAAATAGGGGTGAAAGTCCTACTATTTTGCCTGCAGATACAGCTGGTGATAATCCTTGTTGGGAAGGTACTCTGCCACTTCCCAATGATATTTTGCTATTTGTGAAATTATTTTGATTAATGATCAAAAGCCACTCTATTGGAACATTTTAAACCCAATGTAAGACATAAATATCCTGTTGATATTGTGCATGGAAGATTCAGTCCTTCCATTGTTCATGGCGTGATAGCAAACTTTAATTCGAATATTCACTGGCTCATGATGGTGCTTCCAGTATAAACTATGTTTCATTATGTATTATTGCAAACAATGCTGGTGCTTCAGATCTGATGATTTGGTCACATTCCCTCTTATATTTTGGAAACTCCCTCAATTAGGTAGACATGGTTTTCATGAATCAACCTCTATTAGGCACAAGAATGCTACCATAGTAACTAATACACTTTGTGAATACGAAATCATATGAGAAATCTGTGTTGGAGGTATTAGCTGCAATAATTATATCACAGATCAACAATGATAATGGGAAGAAATTGTATGTGATCATTAGGGGGGGGGCAAGAAGTCCTCCTCCACATCATGTCCCCTGTTAACTGCATTAACAGCTTGTCAATCTCAATTATATCCCTCACCAGAGCATTTGCCATGCTCAGGGTGGGCGCCCAAGCCATCATTGGGTGCAGGGTTGTTCTGCTGCTACACAATACAGAAGGCATTGCTAAAAACAAGACATAAGTCATTGTACACTTTAAGATACATGTGTATATATGTCTACTTTTTGGGGGGAGCAATTCATAAAATCCCCTTTGTGTGTGGTTCTTCTTATTCCTATGTCGTTCTAGTGGAAATAAGATGTGGAGGAATCCGTGATAATATTATTAAGTTATTGATAACTCTCATATTATCTAAACATAGCTCTATATAATAAATAAATGTGGACATACAAAGAATCTCAGTTTGCAGTTGTCCAATATGCATTTTTATGTTAAAGTAAAGAACATCTTGCTACAGTACAAAATATTAGATGCATAATTTTAAGATGATACAGAACAATTTAATTTGTACAAGCAATAACTGGACCCAGACAGAAAATATTGGCCGACATCCAAGCTTCATTGAGGTATTCTGCAGTTAGTGCTGATGATCTCAGTACACTGAGTAACAAAAAGACAGGCAGACATACCAATTTGTATTGAGGAATTTGAAGTTATCAAAGATGATGCAGTAATTAGATTTCTAATGGAAGATTATGAAAGTTATAGAAAAATTTCTTGCTCCAGTACACTAGCAAACTATGAACATGGAAATTACGGGTAAACAGTTTAGTTGTCTTATTTTATCTACTCCACTCAAGTTTAGGGTGAAAATGAATTTGTGCAAGGAGCAAGGGTATGACAGTGCTGATAAATAAATGAATTAAGCAATGGAGAGGCCAATATAATTTACATAAATTTCTCCAAATAATTATATTTTTATTTTGCCTGTCATGAATTGAATGAGTGTATCCACTTATTCTTCTTGTTAGCTTGTCTGAGTACTTTAATTTCTCTTTTATTCTGCAGAAATAACTTCAATTTCATGCTACATTCCTTAAAAGCAAACTTTTTTCTTTATATCAAACTCATAGTGCTGTGAATAAATTCTCTTGAAGTAATATTTAATTTTCTTGAATTTTTTTGACACTTGCTAGCATAGCACTGAAATGTGAATCATAGATGGAATAGAAATACTGCATCAATAAAAACAGTATTTGCCTTCACTATAGGTAAACAACAGGTTTACAACAAAAAACAACAAATCTTGATATGGGAGATGTGAATTCCAAAGTTCATCAAGTTATAAGAATTTTGAAGCAAATCAGTGAGGGTGGAGTTTAATCATGGCTCTTATGATAAAGTTTGTACTTTGGCCAGGAAGATTAGTGTTGAATTAAGAGAGAAGCCACAAACTTGTGCAGGATAAATCCATGACAAAATTCAGCACCCATTACTATTGTGGATCTCATGAAGGACAAGTGGAGGAGTTTTATAAATGTAATTCAGCTATTGCTATGGTGGTTGATGTTTGTGCAGGTCTGTGTGATTGATTCTCAAGTGGAAATAATATCATAAGGAAAACAAACATGTTGCTACAAGCATTAACATTTACTGAAGCAAATCAGAAGATTTTTTTTCAGTCGCTTTTTTTTAAAAATCTCTATCATAAACATTTTCTTTCCTATCTCCATTTAAGTATTGTATTTGAACTGTGGAAACAGATTTGGAATAATCTGTGGATGCAAAATTATATTGGCAAGTACAAAATATGAAAGCATCAGGAATGAGCATGACAATTCAGGCAAGGAACTCACCAAACTGAAGAGAAGTTCTGTCTCCATTACGGTAGCAACATCTCAAGATGTCATATTTATAGATAGTTCCCTATTTTACACTATTTGATCTCCTTTTATTTGTTGCAGTAATACCTCTTACACATTGTGTGACTAAAGATACATTTCCTCTTCACATGAATTAAGGCAATCAGAGAAGTACCATAATGAAGATCTATTTGCTGAATTAGCTCTCATGCATATCCACAGAGATAACAACATTAAAGAAATGGTTGATTATTTTCGTAGAGATTATAATCCTCTATGAATATATGCACTATTTTTCAGGATTAAAATCATTATTTTTAGTCATTTCTTATTTACATATTTCATCAGGCTATAATAAAAAAGAATTCTTAAGTGCAAAAGTGCCAAGCCAGCAATTTAAAGCAGGGAGGGTCTATGAAGTGGAAACACAGAATTTCAGTTATCCCAACAAGTCCAAAAAAAAACTTTGGATTCCAACAAAACTTAGAAGAGATATCAAGTTACTAGCTCACAGACCACACACAGGATCTTTCTCATACTGTATATGTTATATTTGCCATTCTTAGGTATTTCTAGAAACTGATAATGCTTTACTGATCTATTTACATCTCTAAATCACAGAGTTGGTTTTGAATTCCCTAACCCCACTTAAAGCTAACCAGAGGGCTACTCTTTTTGACAAAGCCTAATATAGCACAGGAAAAATTTCAAGCTAAATTATCTTAGAACTAAAGTTAAGTTTCCAAAGCGTACTCACTTCTCAGGGAGAGAGAGACAGGTCATCATAGGGTATGGGGTTTTTCTACTGCAACTTAACACAGGAGGCATATTTAAAGGTAAAACTGAAGTCGTTGAGCACCTCAACATATAAATCAGCAACATTGGCCATACAACATTGACTCAGTATGTCTAAATCAGCTGTGTCCAGGACCTTGCACTAATATTTGCATGAAATTCCTGGGAGGCAATAGAGTTGACACTGAATTGATTGCATTAACAAATTGCTACTTACCATTCACTCTGCATTCCCAAAACCAAGACCATCATTGCCATCATTAGCTGACCTACCATGCAATGAATGGGTGAGGCTCAACTTTCTATGCTCTGGCACTGCCCATTGGCATGTTGCTAGAATGTTTGGGATTGCAAGAGTCTGCCACATGTGCATGTGGTCATCTAACCCAGACAGTGGCCCACATAGTGATGGAATGTTCCAGGTTTGAAGCATCCCATGACTTTGATAGTCTTAGCCAGCCAGTCTCAGAATCATTGAACTGGCTTAGAGAACTGCCAAATGAACTATGATTGATTCAATTTGCTTAAGATTATTAATATGACCATATAAATTTGTGGCCAACAGGATATAGTACTAAGGGGGCATAAAAAATTAAGCTCTTTGAACAGTAATAATTTTATGTCATTGTTAAATTTTTGAATAGAGAGTGAAGATGTTGACTAAAAGAACATCTTTTTTCAGTCCCCCAAAATCGGATGTATGCTTTTAATATCATACAGACTAAATCAATTTGTGCTATCAGAAAGTGGACTCAGAAAGAAAATATTGGCAGCCATCCAAGTTTGTATTGAAGTATTTTACAGTTGCTGCAGATGAATGCAGTAATTAGAAATGATAATGGAAGAATTTGGAAGTTTTAAAAAATGTTCTTTCATTTGATGTGTAGTCTTATTATCCGCAGAATTTAACAAGTTGCAGTCTAAATGTTACTTTCTTGGGAATGTTCCACAAGTGCTGAGGTTCGACTCATGGTCATGGTTGAGTTGTTGTTTTTTTTCCGTTAAAAAAAAAAAAAAAATTTTTCCGTTTCCCCACCCACCCCACTGCACCCCCATGATTAAGTAAAAACCTTAAATCATGAGTGCGCAGATTTTTGGTTGGAAATTTCCAGTCCTGTTTCAATCTACTTTACGCAAGTTGGGTTAGAAATGAACCTGTGTAGCGTGCAAGGATATGATAGTGCTGGAAAAAGATATAGAAGGATTAAGAAATAGGGCAGCCAAAATAATTCAAATAAAATATTCCAAATTATTTTATTTTCATTCTGCCAATCATAAATTGAACATGTGCATTGGTCATTCTTGTAAACTGACCAGTGTTTCTTACATGATAAGTGCCATTACTTCTGTGGCTCACTTCTTTAATTTCTCTTCTACACTGCAAAAACCATTTGAACTTCATGTTAATGAGAATGATGCATCAATAAAAGAAACAGTTTTTTTTTTCATGTCAAACTCATTGGATAGAGACTATAAATTCTCTCTCTTCATGTAATACATAATTTGTTCAAACCAGTTTTTTTTTCTCACTTACTGGCATATCACTAAATATGAATCATTAATGAAATTAAGCTCTGCATTACAAGTGGTAGCACTTAACAAAATTATTGAATTTAATTTTATTATTTATCTTGCCATCATACAGAAAGCATTTTCCTTCACTATTGGTAAAAAAAAAAAATCAAAAAAAAAGTTTAGAACATAAAAAATTCCTACTGATATGGGAAATGTGGATAATTGGGTTCAGCGAGTTGTAAGAAATTTGAAGCAAATTCTGGCAGAGTGTAGATTTTTCATCATTGCTCTTTTGATAAAGTTTGTACTTCAACCAGGAAGATTGGTATTGAATAAAGATAGAAACCATGAACTTGTGCAGGTTAAATCCATGACAAAACGCTGCACCCATTACTGTGATGGACCTTGTGAAGAGCTAGTGGATAAGTTTCACAAAATTGATGCAGCTATTCTGATGTTGGATGATATATGTGCAGGTCTGTTTAATATATTAATGGAAAAAAGTATTGTAATGAAAAGAAACATGTTGCTACTAGCATATACCATGAATGAACCAAACAAGAAGTATTGTACTTCAACTGTGGGAATAGATTAGGAATGATCAGTGGATGCCAAAATGGCAGTTAATTTAAGTACAATATATGAAAGCATCAGGAGTGAGCATGAACATTTCAGTCAAACAAATCACTAAACTGAAGACAAGTTCTGTCCCCATTAGAGTAGCAACATCTCTAGATGTCATATGTGTAAATACATTTCCTACTATACTTCATTTTATTTCTATTTTGGCAGTAGTGCCTCTTACTGCTTGTGAGGCTGAAAGATACATTTCCGCTTCACATTAATTAGACTTATCTGAGAAGTACTATAAGTGAATATAGATTTGCTGAATTAGCTCTCATGCCTATCCACAGATACAGCAACATTGAAGAATTAATTTATAATTTTGATAGAGAGCACAATCCCCTATAAAAATTTGTAATCTTATTTTATGATTAAATTATTATTTATTAATCATTTAATATTGACATATAAGAGCATGGTTAAAGGCACAAGTTTGGCAGCTGCCAACCTAGGTTATGTTCTTGACTGCAGTGTTTACTATTCACATAATTCTTTCATTTAGAAATCTGTTAAAGTAATTTAAAGAATAGCCCTGTTTGTTTGTTTTTTTTTTTTTTTTTTTTTTTTTTCATTTTGTCTTTCATTGGTGTTGAAGAGATGTTTAACAGTATTGGAATGGGCTCAAGTTTAATTATAGAATGGAGGTATTTCAAACAATCATTTGATGAGCAGACATCTGACAGAGGCTCTTCTTCCCTTAACAAAAAAAGAAAAGAAACAGCACGTGGCAACTCTCCACAGGATTCACTGCAGGTGGCCAGTATTGGTCCTAAATTAAATAGCTAATGCTGTTTACATAATATCATTACTTCCTCTAAGAAAAGGAACAAAAAAGATAGTAAATGCTAAACCAACTTACATGAGATGGTTACATATATTCAAAAAATATCTCACAAATAAGATATGATTTTCTTTTACTTTTACTGTAGATTCCTATATCATGAATAATTGCTTATATTTAGGCATTGTAACTGATAGCATGTGCATGTATGTATCATAGGATACTAATCTTATCCTTTTACAGGAGGACTGTGCATATTTGTTAAGCATTTGCTCACCCTGGTCTGCACTAATGGTCCCAGCTCCTGCCACCACACAATATCAAGACTTATACTCAACAAAAGTTACCAAACT
>OZ017788.1:12805662-12829907 GCA_963969325.1 Lycopodina hypogea
TCACTCTGTGGTGTTTATATATTTATTTATATATATATATATACAATAAACTGAAAAATTTCTCTAAGGATCTGTTGAAGATTGGCAGATATAATATTCCAGTAATCAAGTAACCTGTGACTATGTATCAATTGTCCAAACCCCATTGTTTAAGTGTAGTAACTAAAAGAAGCCTAAAAAAAAAAGCTCTCCCTTTTATGGCATTTATTTTCATAAAAAGGAATGCATAGCCTTTTACAGCCTACCACACCAAAGATACATTAATGCATTTTAACATGGCTCACCAAGTTGACCAGATAAAAGCCTATCAGCAATTTAAAGAAAAAATTGATGAACTTTAAAGTAGTGTTCCATTAAATCCTATTGCAGCAAATGACTGCTGCTTTTTGACAGCTGCTGAAGGTACAGAATTCTGTGCTTCCACTATCCACCTTCCCCTCCCCCCCCCCCTCCCCCCCCACCCCCAAACTTCCACTCACCACTATTCCTGTGAAACAAAATTAATTTTCTGTGCAATCAAAATAATGACTATCAGGAATTTCACAGGAGGATCAGTATTGAAAGAAAGCAAAATTAATGTGCCAAAAGAGCTTATTGCTAAAAGAGCCAATGGCATAGTATTAAAATGAAATGATTCCATCCAGATTACAAAACCAATCATATTGTAGTATGGTTACAGCTAAACCTCCCACAATCATATTCTGGCACATTCCAATAACAAATTTTTAAGCTGGTACATGCCACCATAGTAGAGAGCATATGTTTATCTAGCATTCTTGAAGCCCATTGGTTTATCATAAAAAAAAGAGGTTAACCACCTCAAGTGAAATAGGATTTGTCTTACTGGAAGGCATGTCCAACATGGGGGTAGGTTTTATAGGATGGCATGATATGCAGGAGGGCATGTATTACTGGAAGACATGTTAGTGGTGGTCATGTCTTTCATATTTGTGCAGAAGCAACCATTTAAGCTGCTGTGAGTTTAGGCATGTTGCTTTTTTTCCTTCTATGTAGGGTTTTGTTTGCTCTGAGACATGCTTTCCAAGAATTTATTGTTTGAATAGTTCTTTTTGGGTATGTAGGTTTATTTTTATGGGTAAGCCAATTGGTTTTTATGTATGCTTGACAAACATATCCCCTCAACTATGGTGTATATGCACCAGCTTTAAAATTTGTGGTTAGAATGTGCCAGACAATGGTGGTGGGAAGTTCAGCTATTTCCACATACCAATAAGATTGGTATGTAATCTTTGATGGGATTATTTTCATTTTAACACAGTTGCTTTTTTAGCAATAAGCTCTTTTGGCACACTTTAGGCCCATCCAAATGGTTCTAATCAAAAACAGAGAGCTGCCTGGAGAAGGTTTGTCCTGAGGGCTAGGAGAGCCAGGAGAGCAAGGAGAGCTTTTGAGTTTCACAAGCAATCAACTTTAAGGTTAGTCATTTTTTTTTATAACCTACCACTGATATTTTAAATCCACTTCTTAACAATATAGGCATTTAATTAATTTTGTAATATTGGGATATTACGGAATGGTAGCAGTCTCTCTTTGTGCTAGAAGGATTACATCTCCTAGTGTGTGGTGTGTTCCTCATTCAGGGCAGTGGTGGGAAGTTAGGTGTACTGAGGAGTGAAGATGGCCTGTGATTGAAGTTGAAATTCAGGATGACAAAAAAAAATACATTTTTAAACTTTTGTAATAAACTACAGCCATTCATACAAATCAAGTAAGGTATAAAATATTAAATCTGCTACAGTTGTCATTGTGTCACTGTATGCACCAGGACACTAATCTGCGAGCAGCAATCTCAGTTGAAGCTCAAGTTGCAGTGACAATTTGGAGGCTGGCTACAAATGTAGAATATAAGACATTATCAGAACTGTTTGGGATTGGGAAGTCGACTGTTGGTGAAATTGTTATTGAAACTTCCAACGCAATAGCCACTCGCCTGCTTCCTCCAATATGTTTACATACCTAAGGGTGAAAAGTTGAAAGAAATAGTGGAAGATTTTGAGACATATTGGGGTTTTGCACAGGCTGCTGGGGCTATTGATGGCTCACATATACCAATTGTATGTCCAGATGAGAGTGCACCCAATTATTACAATTTTAAGGGATACTACTCAATAATCATGAAAGCCATGGTAGATTTCTGTGGTTTGTATATGGATGTATACATAGGCTGGCCAGGTAAAGTGCATGATGCACATGTTTTCGTGAACTCCTCTCTATACCATAAGGGAAAGAGTGCAACTCTATTGCCCAACTGGAGGAAGAACAGCTGTGGAGTGGACATATGTTATATTGTAATGTAATGTATGCTACAATTGACCCTCACTCATTTAAATATTTGTTAATTTAAACTCTTTACTCTGAGCTCCATTTTCTCCCCCCCCCCCCCCCCACCTGTCCAACATACATTTGTGATCTTAGGTACCTTTGATAATTCTTGGCGATCCGGCCTATCATTCCGTGCCATGGCTTATGAAGCCATATCCTGAAAGATTAACAAATACGTGGGCACAAAAGAAGATTAATTAAGGCAAAGCAGAGTGAGGATGGTGGTAGGAACTGCGTTTGGGAGGTTAAAAATGAGGTGGACTGGAAGTTTTGGATTTTCAGTTAACACAGTGGCTGCATGTGAAATTTTGCACAATATGTGCGAAACTTTCGGTGATCCATTTATGGAAGAGTGGCGAACAGAGGAGAGTTACCATAGTATTACAACAGCCAACAAACAACATTACTACAACTAAAGATGGAATAACAGAAGCAATTGCAAAATATTTTAGTACATCCTAGTCATTGAGTGATACTCAATGTATATATATATATATATATATTTATTGTATAATGTAATATTACAATGTGATATGTTACTACTGTCTTCATTGTCATAAAAGTTGGTGGATGAATAGGATTGAAGGTGTGACTGGGGATGTTTAAATTACATGAGGGGCTATGGCGTAAAAGGAAGTGTGGGAAGACCACTCATTGGACGAAACACCTGTTGCCTGATGCCCCTCGTCAGCAGCTTCTCTTACTTCCTATATATATATATATACACATATACATATGGCAAATCAGTTGGGTTAACTTAATGTAATGTTGGCACCTAGTGTCAGACTGCACAACCTGTGCAAAAGAAATAGGATTAGTTTGTGGAGGATGTAGGAGTGGAGGTAGCAACACTTCATAAGCTCATACCACAACAATTCCAACATTACATATATAATCTCAATTGGATGAAAAATGACATTATGTCTTAGCACAATACATTATTACTTCAGCTTAATAACTTCTTACACATGTAATCATTAATTTTCACTATTAATTTCATGTATTCCCAAAATATGGTAAATAGAATTTGGATAAGGAACCATGAACAATAAATTTTGAATAATTAGCCACTGTTTTGATCATCACAATAACGGTTGTCATAGAGTAGAAAAGGATAACAAGATGATGGAGGGAAGCGTGTATTTGCCGGCCTTGCCACTTACTGAACCATTGATATCATCATGCCCAGAACTCTCTCCTCATGGCGTTGCTCCTGTTCCCTTCTTTTTTTAATTCCAGCTCCACCTCAAGCACCGCTGCTTTCCTATCATTTTCCCCAAATAGCTGGAGTGACCACTCATTGAACTCGCCTAGGATGGTGGTGAGCTCAACTGCTATGTACACTCCTCTGCGCTTCCTTTTCACCCCTATTGCAAAGATAATTTGTACAACTTTTGAAAAAACAACAAATAATATGTACATAATACTGCTATGCAATACATACTATTTCTTACCTCTTATCCTAGGCTCACTTCGGACTTCACCACCAGCACCATGACCACCACCACCACTTGTCCCAACTGTATTACTGCCACTAGCATCACCATTATCATTCGTCCCAACTCCACCACTCACCTCAACTCCACCATCTCCACTAGTTCCAGCCACACCTCCTCTACTAACAACACATGTACCACTACCACCACCTCCGCCACAGGACTGCTGCTGTAGCTCACGTCACACTCTTCATCTAATCATAATATGAAAAGTAATGGTTACATATTTACTTGTACTAAGTTAATGCTCACTGAAGACTTCATCTTCTTCCCCCTTGTCATCCTCAAAAGTGGCAGTAGAAATACTGAGTGAGAGTGGAGTGGTGGTACTTCTAGCTGTAGGTTATGCAAATCAAAAATAAGACTTCTTTAGAAGATAAAAGAGAGCACATAATACACAGTGCTTCTATTTTACCTGAACCATCAAAGTCAGAGCTGTCCAATAATAGTGCAGAAGAAGAGGCAGCCCGAGTACTGAAAATGGCATCAACTTCCTCTTAAAAGGGACAGGTAGTCCTCCCACTCCCAGATACTCCATTGGAATCCTTGGTCTACCAGGTTAATTGTCAATCTCAAGTACATATCATCAGCACTTTTCATGGACTACCTTTCTGTACCAAAATGTAATATTTTTAATTTTAGTCCGGCTAGGGCTAGGGCTAGGGCTAGGGCTAGGGCTAGGGCTAGGGCTAAAATAAATAAATAAATAAATAAATAAATAAATAAATAAATATCACTAGCTCTATTAGTATAAGAAGATATGTGTGTATTCATGTGTGTATTCGTGTGTGTATTCGTGTGTGTGTGTGTGTGTGTGTGTGTGTGTGTGTGTGTGTGTGTGTGTGTGTGTGTGTGTGTGTGTATATATATATATATAATATATATATATATTTCACACATTGCCATTTCAAAGAGCAATTAATACATTTTAACATGGCCCACTAAGTTAAGAAGAAAGAAAACCTATTGCAATTCCAAAAGGAGAAAAAAATTTGTGGAACTAAGAATTCAGATTATTGCTGCAAGGAACTGCTGCTTTGGGAGCAAAATTAACTTCACTAGCATGCAATTTCGGCCTTCAGCTGCATTATTTGTGGTAATGAAATTGTCTTAGGGAAGAACATGTTTTATGGCAGAAAATGTTTTTCTGGAGTACATGTCTTTCAGGATGACATGTCTTATGAGCGAATATGTCCTAATGGAGGTAATGATTAGTTGGGAAAATGTCTTATGGGAGGTCATATATTGGTATATAAATCATCCTATTAGATATGCCCTCCTATGAAACATGTACTCCAGTAAGACATATACGAAACATAGTATGAGATATGCCATCGTGAAGACATGCACTCCACCAACACAAGACCTCCCATAAAACATTCTCTCCTACAATGCATAACCTATCTAAAGACATATGCTCTCATTAGATATGTCATCCTGAAAGACATACTTTATAAATACATGTCCACCGATTAGACATGTTCTTCCTTAAGACAATTTTGTGACCACAGCACACTGGAGGTAGTTTTAGCAAACAATTTGGTTGAAGGCCGAAATTGCTTGATAGTAATCTTATAATAATAGAGATAGTGGTATATATATATATATATATGGGTAAGGTAACTTGCAAAATGGCTGTAAGGATTTTGTTGAAAATTGGCAGATATGATAGTCAGGTAAGAGAAAGTAACCTCTGCTATTCCCTATTTGTCCATACCCCATTGTTCAAGTGGAGTAACTAAAAAAAGCCCAAAAAGGCTCTTCAACTTCCTCTATTTTATTCTCATCAAAAGGAAATTTGTAAGCTTTCACATGCTACCATTTCAAAGAGATGTTAATGTATTTTAACATTGCCCGACATGTTGACAAGTGGACTGCAATTTTTTTTTAAATGTTCCATGAAATCCTATCGCTACAAGGCACTGTTGCTTTGAGAGAGCAGCTGAAGGTACAAAATTTTGTTCTCCCACTAACCACCTCCACCAATCCCCACTCACCACTATTCCTGTACAACAAAATTAAGTTCCTTTACAACCAAAATAATAACAATCAAGGATTTCACAGGACGAACAGTGTTGGAGAAAAAGAAAAAAAAGTGCCAAAAGAGCTAATTTCCAAAAGAGCAACAGACATAGTATTAATATGGAAATTATTTCAGCAAAGATTTCAAACCAATCTTAGTGGTGTATGGTAAAAACTGAACCTCCATCATCTATGTCTGGCACATTCAAACTACAATTTTAAAAATCACAGTTGAGGGAATATGTTAGTCAAGCATGCCAGAAGACGGTTGACTTTTCTTTTAAAAAAACATCCAAGCAGACCACAACATTTAACCTACATATCCAAGAAGAATTTTTTAAACAATAAAACCTTGGAAAGCATATCTCAAAGATGAAAAATAAAATTACTGGAGAAATGAAAAAAAACAAACCACACAACCAAACTGAACTCCAGCAGCTTCAGTAGTTGCAGTGTCAGCACAAACCTGTAAGAAATGCCGACCTACTTGACATGTCCTCCCATAACAGGTATACTCATGATAGATATAACCACCAAAACCACATATCTTCCAGTAATACATGTCCACCTGCATAATATGCCATTTTATACAACTGCCCACATGTTGAACATGCATTCCATTATAACATATCCTACTTCTATTCGTGTATCTCAATAATACATGTCCACACATACTATATGTACTCCTAAAGGACTTGTCCACCTATAAGACATGCCATCATGTAATAGATGACTTCCAATAATATATACCCTCAAGTAAAACCTTTCCTCATCTAAGAGGTGTTTTCATGACCTACCACAAAACATTTTCTCCTACAAAGCATGACCTCCCTTAAGACATATGTTCTCATTAGGCATGTCTTCTTGAAGACATGTACTCCAGAAAAACATCTCCATTCATAAGATATATCACATGAAAACACTGGAGTTACACTTCAATCATTGTGTACAATCATTGCAGAATATACAGAATTTAAACTGTCCTTAAAATTGGAAATGGATTAATTCCACATGTATCTGAACTAGGCCAATTCAAAATTAAATTAGAGCAAGAGCTATGCCCAACTACCACCAGTTTAACAGATCTATAACAGTTCATATTTGAAAGTTTCTTTCAAACTCCATCATCTCATGCCAAGAAAAGGTGGCCAATTGCACCAACTAATATAGCTGTTGAAAAAATAAATAGCATGATGATGACCTGAGTTTTCCTGGATTTGAAAAGAAATATAAGAGCTGTGATACTGTGAACAATGAAAGATTATATCCAGTTGAGTTTCTAAATTAATTAATCCCTTCAGGATTCCAAACACACATCATCAATATAAAGGTTGGCTGTCCTATCATGCTCTTGCAGAACCTAGATCCACAAAATGGACACTGCAATGGAACCAGATACATTATCAACCAAGTACATCAACACATCATCAAAGCCAAAATCACCACGGGATTGCACACACCACACAAGAAAATGAGTATCCATTCTAAATGAGGAGGAAGCAATTTCCTATCAAACCTGCATTTGCTGTCACAGCTAACAAAAGTCAGGGACAAACATTTGATAAAATTGGTGCATACCTAACTTATAATTTATTTTCTCATGGACAATTATATGTGGCAACATCTAAGATTGGTTCAAAGGACAACTTAAATTTATGGCACCCATCTCTAACTACAATGACAATGAGGAAACCCATTATAGATAACTGAGTCCATCATGACATTCTGTAGGCAAAAATGATTCATAAAGAAATAATAATTCTATTAAACAGATATTCCCATGATAGACATGACCATCACCACATGTCTTCCAGTAATACATGTCCTCATGCATAACATGCCATCCAATAAAACTGTCCACATGTTGAACACAACTTCCAGTAAGACATATCCTACTTCAATTCATGTATCTCAATAAGACATAGCCTCCAGTAAAACCTTACCTCATCTAAGAGGTGTCCTCTTGACCTCCCACAAGACATTTCCTCCAACAAACCATGACCTCTTTAAGGCATATGCTCTCATAAGACATGTCATCTTTAAAGACATGTTTTCCTGAAAAACATGTCTACCCATAAGACATGTTCTCCCATATGACAATTTTGTGACTACTGCCCACCCACCTATCAAGAAATTTGGCCAAAGGCTGCAATTTCATACTAATAATAGTAATTATCTTATACTAAAAAGCTAGTGGTGTATATGTTTATATATGTGTAAGATAACCTGCCAAATGGCTGCAAAGATTCAGTTGAACATTGTCACATATGATATTCATGTAAGAGAAAGTAACCTGGTCTATGTTCCATTTGACCACACCCCATTGTTCAAGTGGAGCTACCAAAAGAAGCTCAAAATGGGCTCTTCCTCATCCACCATTTTATTTTGATCTAAGAGAATTCATCAGCGTTTGAATACCACCACTTCAAAGTAGCATTAATGTATTTTAACATTGTCTGCCATGCCAAGTTGACAAGACAAAAACCTATCAGTCATTTTGAAAAAATCGTTGAACTTAGAAATAGTGTTTCATGAAATCATATTGCTGAGAGGGACTGCTGATTTGGGTGAGCAGCTGAAGGTACAAAATTATGTGCCTCTACTTCACCCTCCAACTCCCCACCCCATTTGATGCACCACACCATCAAGTCCACTTAAAATTTCATTCATTCTTCTTTGGAAATATTTGGGGCACCCGAGATATCAAATGGCAATTTATTGAAGTAATAACGTCCAAATGGAGTCATAAATGTTGTCAAGAGATGTGACTTCTTACAAAGGGGAATTTGCCAGAATCCACTGTTTGTATCAAGCTTGCTGAAGATTGTGGCACCTGAGAGTTGTGCTAGGGATTCATCTACCTTTGGCAGAGGATGCACCTCCCGCAGAACATTCTCATTTAGAGGTTTCAAGTATACACATGCGTAAAGCTCCAGACAATTTAGGTACAGCAACCAATCCAGAACACTAAGGTGTTGGTTGCTTGACTTTTGAAATGTCTCCCAGAGATTCCATCTCGTTTAGTTCTGCTTGACTTTTGAAATGACTCCCAGAGATTCCATCCCGTTTAGTTTTGCCTGGACTTTGCTTCATAGGGGCAGTGGAATACTCCTTAGAGAATATATTGCATGTGGATTTGCATCAGCTTTTAGCTTCACCTCATATGGTTCTCCCAAGTTGCCTAACTCACTGAAGATGCCAGGAAATGAATTAATTAGCAATGACTCATAATCAGTTGTACTGTCAATTCTTGTTGCCAAATTCAGAGGGATGATAGCTGGAAGACTTAATAGATTGTTTTTTAACATTTCTTCGAACTCCCTCATAACTTACAATTTATGATGTCCTGGACCATGGAGTTTTAGAATACTCTAGCAGAGTGGTGTTTCCCAAGCTCTTGTAGAACTCATGAGAAATTGCAGTGACACTTGCACCAGTGTCTAGCCTGAACACTGTTTCTTTGGATCCAAGTTTTACTATAGTAGTCCAAGCTTTCTTGTCATCACTTCCAATAGCATCAAGGTAAGCAATGCTACTACTGTCTTTCCTCTTATCTGGGACAGAAGGAACCGATTTAGTGAAACACTGGGCACTATATTGTCCTATTTTGTGACAGCTGTGACACACATCTTCACTAGCTGGACATTTGTCTCGTGTGGTGCATTGAGGATGATGGTAAGGCTTGCTCATAGGCTTGTCCTCTCTTCCTCACTGCTTGTTATTGTAAAACCTCTGTTTCATATTCATAGTGTCTAGTACTATTGGGTTGTTCCTTCCAGTGGCTTGGAGAATACGTTGCTGTTCACCAACTGCTTCCTTTTGCTTAACAGCTTTCTTGGCCTTTTCGAGAGTTAAATGGGCATCCAGCTGGAGTTTCTCTGATAGAGATGTATCCCTTATTCCTATGACAAGTCTATCATGGTTCATCTCTTCCCTCATATCTCCATATCAGCATATTCCTGCAATACCATAAAGTATTGTGATATACACATCGGAGGACTCTCTAATTCAAGCTGGTTTCAAAAATTAAATATTGCTCTTTCAAAAATGATGTTTTTTCTTACTTCGAAGAATTTAGCTAATACTTCACCATATATCTTTTTGTTTTTTGTTTTCACTGCCTCCTCTCCTATACAATAGAGATGTGTACTTACTTGGCACTCTGCACTTTCTGTGCTTAATCCTGAAGCAAGCCAATATTACTTAAATCTTCTTTTCCAACAAATCCATTCATCTGTAGTTCTGAAATGGAAGGAAGTTGGAGATTGTAGAGGAATAATTTGCATACCATAGCTACTTTTGTTGATCAGTAGGATTATACACTTGCCTAGAGTAGAACCACCAGCTGCCACTATGTGGTAGTACTTAAGAACTTAGCATAAGTATATAAGTATATATTTTCAACCTCATTATGATAACCACACAGCCATATACATATACAATAGGATGAAGAATGATGTCCCTTCTAAACATTAGATTGGCAACCAGTTACAACAATCAAACAATGGGTGGTACCAATCTTAACAAATAACAGAATTATAACATTTCATAGCATAATGATAATAGTTTATTTCACACTCATGTGTACATGTACTCCAGTAAAACACATAATATAGCATGATCCTCCATCCAGAATACATGCACTCCCCCAATACATGACCTCCAATAAGTCATCTCATCCTACAAAGAATGACCTCCCTTAAAACATATGCTCTTCTAAACATGTAATCCTGAAAGACATGTACTCCAGAAAAACATGTCGTTCCTTAAGACATGTACTTCCTCTAGACAATTTTGTGACCACAGCCTACAGAAGGTGGGCCTAGCAAGCAACTCAGCTTGAGGCCGCAATTGCATGGTAGTAATAATAATAATCCAATACTAATAGAGCTAGTGATGATCATATATTTGTGTGTATGTGTACAATAACCTGCCAAAGAGCATGCCAAGTTAACAAGAAATAAACCTGTCAGTACTTCAAATTGGACAATAAAATTTGTGGAACTCAAAAATAGTGTTTCATAAAAATAATATTGCTGCAAGGGATTGCTGCTTTGGGAGAGCAGTAGAAGGTACAGAATTCTGTGCTCCCACTTCCCCCCCCCAACCTACACTCACCTCTATTCCTGTATAACAAAATTAAGTTTCTGTACAACAGAAAAAAAAAGGGGGGGGGGAAATGGCTATCAAAGATTTCAAAAGAAGAACAGTGTTAGAAGAGAGAAAAAAAATAGTGGGCCAAAAAAGGTTATTGTTAAATGAGCCACAAACATAGTATCTAAAATACATGTCAACTCATACTACATGTACTCAAGCTGGACATGTGTACCTGTAAGACATGCCCTCATGAAATACATGACTTCTTGTAAGACATACCTTCCAGTAAGACCTGTACTAATATAAGAGGTGTCCTCCTATAAGACAAATCATCCAATACAATATGCCCTCCTGCAAAACATGTACTCCATTGAAACAACTTGAACTGTAAGACATGCCCTCCTATAATAAATACTCTCAAGTAAATTATTCATCCAATAAGAAATTTCTTCCAGTAAAACACAACATATTGCAATATATGCCATCATAAAGACATGCACTCCACCAACACATGACCACCAACAAGATATTTCCTCGTACAAACCATGACCTCCCTAAGACATATGCTATCATAAGATGTCATCCTGAAGATATACACTCCTGAAATACGTGTCCATCCTTAAGAAAATGTTGTGACCAAGGCCCAACCAATGCGGCCGAAGGCCAAAATTGTGTGCTAGTAATAATAATAATATCAATAATAAAAATTAGATCAGTTACAAAGATATCTAGCTCAGTGACTGAAATAGTTAGAGTATTTTCACAAGTAGCTATTAATTATTAAACACCTCCACAAACGAACAAAATTGAAATAAAACAAAAACAATCCGACCTCCTCAGCAACCACAAATGGAATACAAACAACAATAAATAAGCCAAAGTTACTACAATAAAATAACAACTTAATAACTTCCAGCTGCATACTTGCCAAGTCTCTCACCATGACTTGAGGACAGCATGCAGAAACCTCAATGTCTAGCTACAGCTCTTCCTCTCATTTTAAGATTGTGCTTTCTAAAAATTTTAGTATTCTAATTGACTGCCTTATTTCTATTTCTAAATTTGAGTGAAGTCACCATCACTGTTGACCTCTTTTAGATATATTTGTTGACACTAGCAAAGTTTTTCTCGATTCAGAATTAAAGCGGATAACTGAATAGCATTCCCTTGAATGCTGTCACTGATCTCACTAATAAAAAATAATTCAAAACTTACAAAGCATAAACTTCAACACCTTACATATCATAGAAGAAATGCTGTGTATCAGCAATGTATGAGGTTGAATTCAAGCTTGCATGATGGAATATTTCAGCACAGCACATCCAGCCTGACATCCTGCCTGACATCCTGCCTGACATCCTGCCTGACATCCTGCCTAACATCCTGCCATATCAATTGATCCATCCATAGTTTGAGAACGGCATTGCAGAATATTAAAACCAGCATCAGACAAAGACTTGATAATATTTTGACACAATACTTTATAACCCGTAGTGCAGTCACAGGTAATGAACTTGAGCAATTTCTCCACAGGCTTCTTTTCTTTAATGTAGAGTAGGATAAGACCTAACTGTTACCAATTGCTACTGTCACTAACTTCATCACACTGGATTCCATAACAGGGACTGATGGTCTGGCTCTTCACTCCTTCAAGGATAAAACTCTTAATGGACTCCTTTATACATAGTATAATATCATTTTGAGTTGTTTTTTTATGATATTCCAATAATTTGTCCCCAGCATCAATTCTCATCCTAATCAAAAATTTAAAATTTCCCATATTTAAGCTCTCACAGCTATCATCATCCCTATAGCCTCTTTAACCTATTCCGTGTCTTCCACTAAACTCCAAACATTTGATAAGAGAACTCTATATCTCCCTGTTCTTCTTTACATGCTTTTGACTACTATTGACCAAAAGAGAATCAATTCTGGTAGAACAATCAGAATATGTGCTGAGAAATGATTTAATTTTTGACATTGAATTGTTGTGGTAGTCACATGTAGCATACACCTGGACATCTGTAATGGCATCCTTTCAATTGCAATAAGCCTTGGTAATCAATTTTTGGGAAGCCTGTGCAACATATCTGGAAAAAGAATGTATGCAAAATGGAGAAGTTCATCATCATCAGATCTGGAGTAAGGAATGAAATCGAATTCATTGAACCAGTCTAGACAACAATTTTTTTTTTTTCTTTTTTTTTTTTTTTTTTTTTTTTTTTTTTTTTTTTTTAATAGTAACACATAATGATCTTTTGCCTTTATATTGTCTTATAGGAAAGTTAAAACTTATCTCTGGTTATCTATTTACAATTATGCTTTGTGTAAGTTCATTATATGAAGGATGTGCGATATAATTCTTTATATCACATACAACGTTAAGTGGAGCTATGATGTTAGTTGCAAATATCAGTTTGGGTACAGATATTGGACCAGATTTCTGCAATTATGCATGATAGATATAGAATTTATAAGTATCATATTCATCGATCTTACTTCTTTTTCTCCAAGTCTCTAATTAGCATTGTTATCGGTACCCTCTATGTAAACAATAAATCTATTATTAAATTAATACAACAATATCCAACCTAGCCTTATATTCCATCATGGAATAAAACCGAGTTTGGCTATGGTAAAATTATGGATTACTTAATTTATTTGTTAAGTGGAGAGTAGGAAAATTTCTACAGAATTCTCTATAGCTAATGCTACTAATGATGGAGGATCACAAATTATTGTTTTACCTCTTCCTTTATCTGTACTACTGTCACATTCATTATATTATAAGAAAAATCATAGAGGGGGTTAAGTGATGATTGTGAATGAACCTGTGTTACTCATGGTACCTATATTCCCAAAGTAGGAAAGCTGGTAATTCTTTTGTTTAGCACTCCCAGTAGTTTCAGCCCCCAAAAATTATAATGCCTGCAACTATATAATTCCTGCAACTATACACCCACTCCTAACCAAATGTCCTGGAGTACTTTTTTTGTAAGAGGAGTGCTATTCTGCAAGAGGAGTGCTATTCTACAAGTTAAGTAGTGCTTTCCTGCAAGTGGAGTCTGCAAGTGGAGTGGTGCTATTGGAGTGCTATTCTGCAAGTGGAGTGATATGTATGTGTGCAACACTCCACTTACAGAGTACCACCACACCACTTGCAGAATAGCACTCCACCTGCAGAATAGCGTATAATTTCATTTTGAGTTTTTGTATAATTTCATTTTGAGTTTTTGACGGAGATGACCTGTAATGCTAAACAACAGGATTACCGGAAAGTCTTCCTCTTTCATCAGTAGCAGTATCATTCATTATAATATAATAAATATCATGAATTAAGGGCAATTAATGATTGCTAATGAACTTGTGTTGCTCGTGTTACCTATATTCCTTAATCTGTAGCAGTATCATCTGCCTGTTTATCCACCAGTATTATTCACTGCAATAAATCTGTGATCATCTTATATCTTGAAGTAAAATTACTTAGCTGGATAGCTAAATACTTTTATTTCTGCAATATACCATATTGCTCAATTAGTATAACTAGCCAGCCAGATATGTTTTAGAAAGTGCAAAATAAATCAGACTGATCAGGTTGCACATGAAATCTAAAATACTATGGCCTGAACAACGAAGAAGCTAGCCTCCTCACACTCTTCAGCAGTGAAATTATAGCCAACCTTAATCCTTTCTCCTGGAGTAGGTTTAAAAAACCCTGAGTCTTTACAGGAAAATTGTGAATGAGGATCAAACTATGACTGAGGACCAATAGCCCTGGGATACACTGGTTTGGTGTAAATCCGAAGAAAAGAAATTTTTTCCTGATACTAATGATGTAGCATCTGGTTGCTTTGAGATTGTTGGGGACTGGAATTTTACCTTTTAATTAATTTTTTTATCATTATATTTTTAAGGGGGTCCTACCCCCACCTAAATACCCCCTGTTATTTATATGGCCACACCCCTCTCTGCATTGGAAGAAACAATATTATTATTTTTTTGTGAGAGAAAAAAAAAATAATAGAGTTAGAGACCAAAATTTTGCATGCAGACACAACTTGACTCCCAATAACATGTGGTGGGTCCTATCGGCAACGCCTCTTTATTTTAGTGTGTATGGTTAAATAATGGTATATCTAGAAAAATATTGACCTAATCGCATCTTCAGTTTTGTTTTAAAAGTCTACAACATATGTCATCAAAGAAGACACTTTTGTGACTATATATGGGCAGTGGTTTTCACAAATATTGACAATAATTCAGAATTGCAAATGCCACATGCTACTTTATGGTAACTGTGTTACTCCTTATGAGTAATAAATTACATGACAGCAGAAAAAAATTTAGTATGGGACCATTTCTTCCTACTGATATGGTCAGACTACAGCTAGCATCTTTAGCACTGCAATATCTTCTTATAAAAGGCATTAGAGACATTGTAAGAACCTGTTTGAAAGTAACCAAGAAGGCAGTCATCTATAAGCTTGCTGTGTTAATTAAAATCAACTTACTTTGTAATGTTCTAGGGGAGAATCAGTTGACAATTACTGTTACAGTTCTTCATTCAGAAGTTTAAAACATTTTTTTTTTTTTTAACTTGAGCCACTATTTCTGTACTACTCTATCAATAGATCTATGATTTTTAGGTGTGGCAGATTTTTAGGTGTGGCAGATTTCTAGGGTAATTGCCAATCCAATATTTTTTTATACAATCTTTCAGTAGTGTGGACTAAACCATGACTATCATATGTTGATCACATATATACTCTTTCAAACTTTTGTAGATAGAGAATAAAAATGAGAATGATTGTTTAGAATCCTATCTCCTGACACACCTTTTTAATATTATTTCTTTTCAATAACACATTAGCTATAATATGTATTCCAAAAAAAATAATGATAATAAATAAATAAACAATTAAAATAATATCTAGCTTAGTGACTGAAATAGTATAGTGGGGATATTTTCACAAGGAACAATTTAATCATTAGTCATCCTCACAAACAAAAAAGAATAAACCACAAATAAATTAAAACACTAACAATAACAACAAACCCCCCTGCAACAACAAATAAAATACAAACAACAAAAATAGCCAGTTACTACAATTAAATAACAACTCCATATCTTCCAGTTGAATACTTGCCAGAGTCTCTCTACTCAAGGAAAAGACAGCAATGCAAAAATCTCAATGCCTAGCTACAGCTGTTGCTGTCCATATAAGATGGTGCTTTCTAGAAATTTTAGTATTGTGATTTACTGACAGATTTAAACTCTTTTGTTGGCATTAGCAAAATTGTTCTCAATTCAGAATTAGAATGGATGACTAGAAAGCATTCCCTTGATGACATCACTGATCTCACTGATGAGAAAGAATCTAAACCTGAAAATAGCAAAGCATCAACTTCACCACCTTGCATATCATAAAATAAACACTGTGGAGCAGCAACATTTAAAGTTACTTTCAAGCTTGTATGGAAGGAATCATATCCAGATAGTTCAGTACCAGGTAAGGTTTATAAATTTCACTGCAATCCTTGTTGATAGAATATTTCTTGACATCACCAAGGGATTGACAGATATCAAAAAGCACTGTACAAAAGATTTTCAATAAGAAAATGAAGCAAAATCTTTAACATCATGTCATCCCTGGACAACTGATGCAAAATAAGTCACTGGAAGATTTAATAAGAAGCACATCAACTGAAGCATACTATAAACTTGAGGATTAATGAAGTACAAGTTAAATAATAATAAACTAATAACCTAAATAAGTAATGAGTCTATAAATTTACAGAGAATAAAAATTGCTAACAACATAGCAACAATAATAATAACATAGCTTTACAACCAGTTACATTTACAAACAAAGTGAGTCCACAAGTAGGCACTGATCCAATAATTGACATTCCTCAGAACAGCCACAGAGAGACATCAGTACGGGAAGAGAAACCATGAGTAAAGATTGATTATATATCAGAAAGATAATGTAACTATTGATTTCATAATCCTATGTTTGCAAGTCTTCTGGAAAATATTTTAACTATATTTTAATTATTTCCTCAACTAGTCTTCTTGTTATTTTTCAAAGTTTTTTATAAAATCTCACCATTTTTTTTCTTCCAAATCTCGCTACTTCGCATGGAATTTTTTTTTTGTGGTGAAATCTCACAATTTGTGAGTAAAAATAGTCTGTAAACGTAGCTTTGCGGTTAGCCTCGGAGCAACCCACTCATTAATTACTTGCGATACTGCCACTACACACAATAGGTCAGTGAGAGTTACTACGTGTTGGTGTACTTAGCTGTGGTGCGGGTGAACGTCCAGCTCGTGTGTACTTGCTGACGAGAAATTCACGCAGCAGTGTAGGTGAGCAATAGATAGCTATAACTGTGAGGGAATTTTAGTATATAGTTCATGTATATATATATATATATATATGGAAAAGATATGATCCGCTCACTGACATAAATAGTGTTTTCTGGATGGAGGATGAAACTCATAAGTTTTTTCCTGCCCAGTTTTTATTTTAAACATCTAATTACTTATGCTGTTCAGTGGGAACCTTCTGTTGTTGTTCTATCTGTACAAAAGCAAGCCTACTTTACTCTGTCTAATATAGAGTGGGCTTCAATATAGCATTTCTCTCATTAGCAAGGCTATATTTAGTTCAAAGTGTGCCCATGAATACCTTTTATAAATGGAATTTGCATTTTAATTCATAATGCTCAGCATATTTTCAAACTAAGGAGGTACTTCTGGATGCAGCAAGTAAATAAAATTTAGCATTAGCATAGCTGTAGTGGTAAAGTAATGCTGATTTATTATTAGAATTCAACCTAAATATATTTTAAATGAAATTATTAACATTTAGTGCAATTTTTACTAGTTTTTGGCTCAAGTTAGCATCATCTATTTAGTTTCAAGTTATTATGTGTACTGATACCCCCATATTCCTCCCCTGGGGTAATGAAACTGCTCAAGTTACTCCATGAGTGAAGTAGTGTATGCATGCACAGTTTAAGATCTCTAAGTTCAAGGGTATGACAGTACATAGCCACATTGGTAGATACATATATACAATCATTTGTGAGTTTATCTTAATGCAGTAAGTTTACTGAAGGTGTACTCATAAAAGCTCATAGGCTATTATTAAAAATAGGCACTACATTAATTTATATATATATATATATGAAAGAGTCAGAGAGATAAATGACCAATTCATAAGCCCTGTCCACACTACAAACGCATTTATATCTCTCTCTAGCAACTCCCAGTTCCAAACGTGTTCCTGCTTTCACACTGTCATTGCAATGAACCTTGCTGTCTAGCCACTGAAGAACTACAACAGGCAGCTCTCCGGATCAATATAGCATTGATGTTAAATTTCTACAAGGCAACCATTATTTTTTTTTTTTTTTTTTTTTTTTTTTTTTTTTTACCATTGAGGCAAGTGCCTCACTACCTCTGTACTGATTAAACCACTGACATATATATCTCCTATATATATATAGAAGCAGATATCTGTATGTCTGTCTATCTGTGTGTCTGTCTGTATATTTGTACTATCATTCTGGCCAAAACTGTGGGTAGATTTCTCTAAAAATTGGAATAATGATAGGTTTTGACCCAACTTAAAACATGGGCTAAAAATTTCGGAAATTGGTTGCCATGGTAACGTGAAATAGCCAAATATGGTATTAGACCAGAAAAACACATCTAAAACTTGGTAAGCATATACAACTTTACTCCGGGAGTAATATGGGCAGGGTCCCACTTGGCCACACCTCTTTATTTACCTGTGTATGGCTTAAATTGCCAAAAATGGTATTTCAACAAAAACACTTGAACTTAGGGAGTTAGACCCATGAACCAATATGTATTTGGAATCAATATAATCTTGGGAATGTTTTTAGTACATGTATATGACCATACACATTTCTGTTTTACTTCAGGCCAAAAAAAAAGGCCAAAAATGGAACTTTAATGAGACAAACCCTTGGAGCAACAGACTTAATAATGGTATGCATACAAAATCTGACTTTGGGATTTACATGGGCGGAATCCATCTTGGTTGCACCTCTTCCCATTGGTGTGTAAAGTGAAAAAGTGCCAAAAAAAGAACTTCTGAGAAGCATTTGGAATGGTGTAGGAAGAAGATGTTGAAGACAGGAAATTTTCCTGTCAGTGCTTGGTTTGAACTTACAAACCTGGGGTTATGAATCTAAGGGCATAACTACTCAGCCACTCTGTTACACACACTTATGCATGCACACACGCACGCATGCACGCACACACACGCACACACACACACAACACACTTCTTTTTTTTTTGAGAAACCCTATATCCTCACTTTTAATTAGGTATTTTTAATCATTTAATACTAATGTGCAAAATGGTAGTCAGTCTGTTAGAGCACTATCTCCTTTGAAACCGCTTGAGCTACACCAACAAAGTTAACATGGTAAAAGTCAATGGGTATACAAAGGATATAGGATACATAGGCATTGGACCATAGTTGCAGGTGCCCACACAATAATAATATTGAGGGCATCACACTCTAAAGTGAGGACACTACTGATATATTCATCTCCTTTATTTTATGATCAAGCTGTCTGTAAAGTTTCACAGAACTAGTTTGAAATAAGCAGAGGCACCGACAAATTTAATTCAATTTTACTATTGCTGGTAGGATTATTGCTACAACCTAAAAGTATACAGTATATGTACCCACTTTACTTTTTTATTTCTCAAAAATGCCAGCTCATTCACCATAGCATACTTCAACTGTGGCACGAATCAAACTCCTCTCCCAGGCCTTTGTTCCACACCACACCTCACACCACACACGCATGAACACATATATGCACATAAATGCAAAATTTACATGTGACACATGCACAGTCCATGCTGTGCATGCCAGAAAATGCACACCCACAAGCACTATCTCTCTCTATGCAGCAATCACATACCTGTTTGCATGGTGGTTTAAAAAGATTTTTAGGAATCCTTGCCTGACACTTTTGTAAGTATTCCTATTCATACTGTTTTCACTACAGGCTGGACATGTTTACTGATTACAATCAGCAATTGACTTCATGGCTAACCACCAACTATTACACTCACATCCTGTCAAGCTAGCAAGCTACTTTTATTGGAATGATTCTGTTTTAAAAGATACTCTAAAAAACATTAAATGAAAACAAAAGCTTATAATTCAGCGTACAGCTGTAAAACAAGCTTGAGTAAAAAAATAATAAACCTATGAACTGAAAACTTGTCAACTGATAATCAACTGAAAACAAGTAAAACGACAAAAAAAATCCATCAATTGTGAACTTAAAAATAGTGAACTGAACTCTATCAACCAAAAGCTCTTGACTGTCAACTATAGTTACTATTCAGGGCTGCAGCAACCTTGAAGCCAATCAAACCATGCACAGGGGGAAAAGTTTGTGCAATTGGATCCACTCTAGTGATACCAAACAACATTTGTGCTGCTCAGATATTGAAACTGGAAAAACAGTATTATAATAAGTCAGTCTGTTAGAATTTCCCTGTCAGTGCCGAGTTTGAACTCGCAACCCTGGGGTTGTGAGTCCAAGGACATAATTACTCAGCCACTTTGCCACACACACAAGTACACATGCACACACGCACGCACACACGTATGCATGCACGCACACACGTATGCATGCACGCACACACATACACACACAGTATGCATACATAAGCAGATGTACTAGTTGGTGCCATGGATTTAATGAATCTAGCAAATGAAACACATGCATTGTGCATGTGCAGAGTGCTTTTAGTTACTTCAATCATGTACAGAGTAATATTTTTCACTATATCAAGTCAGCATTTTTAAAAGGAGGGTATATCACACCATACTAATTGATATGCTGATAGGTTATTGTAATGCTGTCACTCCAGTTTCAATGTCTGAGCAACACTAATTCAGTTTGGTATCTCTGGGTGGGGTGGGTCCAATTGCACGGCCTTCTTTCCGTGTACATAGAGGTGATTGGCTGCAAGGTTGTGTGTAACCCTGAATAGTAACTTTAGTTGACAGTCAATAGTTTTTGGCTGACAGATTTCAGTTCACATTTTTTAAGTTGACAATTGACAGTTTTTTTGGTTGTCATTTTACTGGTTATCAGTTCATTTTCAGTTGACAGGTTTTCAGTTCATAGGTTCATTTTTTTAACTTAGGCTTTTTTACAGCTATATAGTGAATTACAAGCTTTTGATGATATTTAAATTTTTTGGGGGGTTGTTTTTAAACCAGAATCATTCCAATATAGAAGTGCCACTGAGCTTATAGAAGTAGCTTGCTAGCTTGAGAGGATGTGAGTGTAATAGTTGGTGGTTAGCCATGAAGTCATTATTGACTGAATCAGTAGACATGTCCAGCCTGTGGTGTAAACAATATGAATAGGAATACTTACAAAAATGTCTGTCAAGGATTCCTAAAATTCTTTTTAAACTACCCTGCAAGCAGGTGTGTAATTACTGCATAGAGACAGAGAGACAGTGTGTGTGTGTGTGTGTGTGTGTGTGTGTGTGTGTGTGTGTGTGTGTGTGTGTGTGTGTGTGTGCGTGCGTGCGTGCGTGTGTGTGTGTGTGTGTGTGTGTGTGTGTGTGTGTGTGTGCTATCCTGGCATGTACAACATGCACTGTGTGTATGTGTGGCATGGGAAGTTTGCGTTTATGTGCATATACATGTGATCTTGCATGTGCAGTGATCTGTGCGTTGTGTGGAACAAAGGCTTGGGAGAGGAGTTTGACTTGTACCACAGTTGAAGTATGCTATGGTGAATGAGCTGGCATATTTGAGAAATAAAAAATAAAGTGAGTACATGTATTGTATATTTTTTGGTTGTAGCAATAATCATACGAGCATAAGTGAAATTGAATTATATTTGTTGGTGCCTCTGCTTATTTCAAACTAGTTCTGTGAAATGTTACAGACAGCTTGATCATAAAATGAAGGAGATGAATATATCAGTAGTGTCTTCACTTTAGAGTGTGATGCCCCCAGTATTATTATTGTGTGGGCACCTGCAACTATGGTCCAATGCCTATGCATCCTATATTCTTTGTTTACCCATTGGCTTTTACAATGCCGACTTTGTTGGTGTAGCTCAAGTGGTTTCAAAGGAGATAGTGCTCTAACAGACTGACTACCATTTTGCACATTAGTATTAGATGATTAAAAATACTTAATTAAAAGTGAGGATTTAGGGTTTCTCGAGAAAAAAAAGGTATGTGAACAATATTAGATCATTAGCTACCCAATGGGTCATGAAACAAGTCATGAATACATGATTATAAAGTGCCCCTTTCTGAATATCTAAATCAATACCTCTTAACTATATTTGATCTAGTTTAAGAAATGAAATGCAATAATCATGTGTAAATAATAGAATGAATATATACTTTTGCTATATAAAAAAAAAAAAAAATAAATAAAAAAAAAACAACTCTCCCCTCCCCCCCCTATACTAAAACAAAGTCGAAAAAAGGGGCTAAAATAGATATAAACAAAATGGGTCAGTCCCTCATTTTGTTTTTATTATTGTGGCAGTGATTTATGGATTAGAATTATGCATTTAATAATACAGTTTTTATGCCTTGTTTCAAGACAAATTGGATACTAATGAATTTTTTTTATGATTTTTTTTTTTTTTTTTTTTTTTTTTTTTTTTTTTTTTAATAAAAACATTCTAAAACCCTTGTTTTTCATCTATTTTTTATCCTTAGCACCCATACCATTTTCATTGCTTCCAACTTTTCAGAAATATTTCCCAGAATAAGAATTCACATCTATCAAACAATGGTCAGTCAAACAAACAGATTGAGAGAAGAAATCAGTTACTCCATCTCTATCGTTCTGTCAATCTCTGTTCTCAATAATTTTGTATCATAGTATTCACACTGATGCTAATGCCACCAAATCATCAGTGAAAATTTCAATCCTTTTTTTTTTTTTTTTTTTTCTTCCTCCCTTATCTTTTGTGGCGCTCTCTGGCTTAGCTGCAATCAAACTATAATACTATCTGTTTAGTTGTGCATCTTGGTGAAAGTTACAGTTATGGCTGCTAGAGGCGGTGAGAGCCCATTGAGAAGTGGAGCTGAAGAATTTCTCTGTTACTATGAGAGGGAGCCACTAAATAACGTTAGTATTAACCAGGAAATGATGAAATCCTTAGGAGTAAAACAAAATGATCTTCTTAAACACTCTCATTTATAATGCCTATTGCTTTGTGTGTATGTAAATTATGAAAGAAATTTTTCTTTATAATATCTTGCGGCCCCTGAAACTAATAATACTGCTTTGTTAACTGACATTAGTCTTACTAGCCAGACCCTTTACCCCCTAAATTGCTAGCAGGGTGGGAAAGGATCTGGTCTAACTCTATAGTAGATTTGGTTTGTGTGTGCACCATATTTGAACGAAATGCATAGTCAATGCTCTTCTACTTATGAGGGTTTCTTTTTTCCTTTTTTTATAGTTAGTGTAAATATATATAATGTAAATTAATTATTCAACAGCACCCCTAATTCCAATACATGTATGATTGATGAAAGACACCCACTCAAATTATAGTCATGTGCATGTCATCCATCAAAACAACACAATTAGTACCCCAAAAAAAACCTAGAAAAGTTGTACCAGATCCTTTATCATGAAGTAATTTTAGTTAAGAGGGTAAAGGTCTTGCTGCAGAGACTAAACTGATATGGTCATCCAGTGATGCTGCCAGTCCCATTAAGAATAGTTACAAAATTGAGCATTTCATTATGTTACAAGATTTCACAATATCATAGAGTAGATAAAATTACAAAACAAATTACATATACAGACTGACTTAAGCTTTTTCACTGGCATAGGATACCCAAGTTCACCAGCAGGAACTTGAACTAAAGAGCAACAAGTAAACAAAAAAAAAAAATCACTTCAGGAGAAATAACTACCCCCCCCCCCCCCCCCCCCCCCATAAAATACTTTAGGGTCTCCCACTGAAGGGAATGGGGGGGGGGGGGGGGGGGTTCTTTAAGTGAAATCTTTTATAGCCATTATTTTGATCTCCCTGGAACTTAATTTTGTTGTGCACATGGTGAGTAGAAGTTTGTGTGTGTGTGTGTGTGGGGGGGGGGGGGGGGGGGGAAAGTGTGTGAACAGATTCAGTATCTTCAGCTGCTCTCCAAAGCAGCCGTCCCTCGCAGCAATTGGTTTTGTGGGGCACAAATTCAGAGTGCAATAAATTTTATTCACCTT